>CM040826.1:40602511-40612511 GCA_022828995.1 Vimba vimba
TAATATAATAATATTTACCAATTTTGAATCAATTATTTGATGTCATCAGAAGTCCATGTGTATGTTAACGCAGTCGTGTAGTGCGACTGTAGTTGATCATGTCAGTAGTGCGACTGTAGTTGATCATGTCAGTAGTGCGACTGTAGTTGATCATGTCAGTAGTGCGACTGTAGTTGATCATGTCAGTAGTGCGACTGTAGTTTATCATGTCAGTTGTGCGACTGTAGTTGATCATGTCAGTAGTGTGACTGTACTTTATCATGTCAGTAGTGCGACTGTAGTTGATAATGTCAGTAGTGTGACTGTACTTTATCATGTCAGTAGTGTGACTGTACTTGACCATGTCAGTTGTGCGACTGTAGTTGACCATGTCAGTAGTGTGACTGTAGTTGATCATGTCAGTAGTGCGACTGTAGTTTATTATGTCAGTAGTGCGACTGTAGTTTATCATGTCAGTAGTCAGGCTGTAAGTGAATGATGTCAGTAGTGTGACTGTAGTTGATCATGTCAGTTGTGCGACTGTAGTTGATCATGTCAGTAGTGCGACTGTAGTTTATTATGTCAGTAGTGCGACTGTAGTTTATCATGTCAGTAGTCAGGCTGTAAGTGAATGACGTCAGTAGTGTGACTGTAGTTTATCAGGTTAGTAGTGCGACTGTACTTGATCATGTCAGTAGTGCGACTGTAGTTGATCATGTCAGTAGTGTGACTTTAGTTGATCATGTCAGTAGTGTGACTGTAGTTGATCATGTCAGTAGTGCGACTGTAGTTGATCATGTCAGTAGTGTGACTGTAGTTGATCATGTCAGTTGTGCGACTGTAGTTGATCATGTTAGTAGTGCGACTGTAGTTTATCATGTCAGTAGTGCGACTGTAGTTTATTATGTCAGTAGTGTGACTGTAGTTTATCATGTCAGTAGTCAGGCTGTAAGTGAATGACGTCAGTAGTGTGACTGTAGTTTATCAGGTTAGTAGTCTGGCTGTACAAGAATGATGTCTGTTGTGCGGCTGTATTTTGGTCTGGCTGTATTCTACAGTGCATGTGTCTCCAGTGTTTCTATGGCGACTGGGGAGGCAGTGCTGTTGGAATAACAACCAGAACCTTTGAACACCGACTGGCCGCAGCGAACAACTTACAAACACCAACGTGAGTCAAACTACACCGTTAGAACAGAATAAATGCTGATGTATAAAACAAGTGAAAAAATCACAGCCTCTGAACATATATGTGTCAAGTTAGTGATTGTTTTCATCATATTATTATATTATATATATATATATATATTTTAAATATAATAAACAACTCTTAAACAACTAAACTAAAGCTCTTGCAGTTGCAAAATGAAAATTTGAATATGTACCATGCATGTAAACGAGGCTTGTTTGCTGTGTGCTTGTGTGTGTATTATACTCATCTGAGTGTGTGGGTTGTGTAGGCACAAGAAACTGTGATTAGCACGCTCTCTCTCTCTCTCTCTGTCTATCTCTCTCATTCTTCTCTGTTCGTTAGAGTATAAAAATACATGCTGTTGTCAGGTGTTTTATGAGAAATGTTGCACATGATTGGAGCAGCTGTAAGTCACAGATTATAGACGTGAAATATGATTCTGATGAAAAGCACTTTATGTTTTCTCTGAGCAATTACACACAAGCAAATTTCCATGTTCTTGTCATTTTGCTTGGTCATTTTACAGGTTAAAGGGAAAATACAGACTGTCCTGTGTGTGGTCACAGGTGTTTTGTGATTGTCTGTGGTTGTTTTGTCTTTCATTTGACATTTCTGTTATGCAAATGAATTAAAAAAGGTTAATGAACCCACCTGGACTTAATAATGGACCACACACACACACACACACACACACACACACACACACACACACACACACACACACACACACACACACACAAACCTATGGCACTGATATCCTCATATTTACTCTCCTGCATTGCACATCAAGTGCAAGACAAATGTTAAACAGCTTTGCTGGTTTTCATCATCTCAGCAGTCGTAATCGTCCACTCACTGCTTTATTTGCATGTGTCTTGCAATTCCTTCTTCCACCCTTTCATCTTGTTGTCCATTTCATCCTTTATTTCTCTCCTCCTCTGCCGGACTCCCCCTCTCTCTCTCTCTCCGCAAACACTGTTAATCCTCCTCTTATGAAGGATTTTCTGCAGCAGGGAATCTGGCAACCCTACGCCCTTTAATTGTGAGCGCTGTTTTCAGATCAGCTTCGTTTTCTGACCTGCTTCAACTAAATGGCCACTTGAGTCTTGTGGAAATAATGTATTCGGTGTTTTGTTTGTTTTTTTTTCAGCTTGGTAAAATTTTGCTGTTAAAGCCAGAACCATTACACTAGTGTAGATGGAAATGCTTGAGAAAATTATTATCCTATTGTGTGTACTTAACATGTTCTTGTGTTACTGAGTCAAGAGTTTCCTTCAGATGTGTCATTATTAGGGTTATTATAGTTAAATACAACTAAAAGTTGTACTTGCTAAGTACAATAAAAAATAAATTAAAAAACGTAATTATTTTTTTTCAGCGAGTTGCATACATGTTTTCTCAATTTCATTTAGTTTAACTTGATGTACTAAAATAACTCAAATTAAAATTAATAAATACTAAAATATATTAAAATATTTGAATAAAAATGACAAACAAAATTAGTAAAACTTTTACTAAAATGAAATGAAAATGGATATTATAAAAATACAAAATAACTCAAAATATTAATAAACGCTATAATAGTATCTCAGTTATACTACAATAACACTGGTCATTATTCAAATAGCTATAAGATATTAACTAACTAACCTGAACTGTTGCTGCTAATCACTAGAAATAGTATTTAATCAAAAAAAAATTTGGTTGTATATTCATTTTTATATTTAATATTTACTATCTATTTAATATTTATTTACAATTGTTATTATACATTTGATATTAGTTTGTATATTCATTTTTAGTTTCAGCATTGTACTACTAATGGTTTTGTGTTATGTTGTAGGTTTTTCCCTGTTCTGTATTGTACAATTAGCAATAATAAAAAATTAATTATTAATTATTTAAAATGTATTTATAAATTACATATAATATAATATTAAACCTTTTTTTTTTTTACATTTTTTTGTACATTTTTACCTTTAAAATTGTACGTTTTATTTAATATTTATTTATATATTTCGTTTGCTATTTAGCCTATGTATGTAGAATAATAATAATTGTCTATAAATAATTGTATTGTCTAATAAAAGCATTCATTTGAAATTAAATTATTATGTCTTTTTGCAGCCTGATGACAGATGCAGATACAATGGGATATTTATGGGACCCTCAGGCTTTCAGTATCTCATGAGTTTCATATTAAATTCAGTGTGAATCATGTTTTAATAACGTCTCATTGACAAAGTGCTCGCTAAGAAAGAGAGTTAAAAATGAGACCAGCAAAGCAGAAAGAACGAGAGCCGATGTTTCTCACATCTCTCATGTTGTGCTTCAGAAATAGAAAAATAAGAAGTGAAAACCTTCGACCAAACTCACAGCGTTTCTAATGATCCCAGAGACTGACGGTGAATCCTGACGGTGACCTTCATCTTCCATCGCTCTGATTCACTGCTCGCGTTCATTTATCATCCGTGAGTCACGGCATGTTTAATATGCTCAAATTAATCAGACCAATCAGACAAGCTCGAACCGGTTCACAAACATCATCTCATCAGAATCTACACAAGTGAAAATTCTCTTTCTGTTTTTAAAGTTAATTAGAAACGTTTGAACGGTAACTCATCGTGTTTTGTCGTTCAGGCAGAAATATTCACAGTTTGATGCATGAGCGTAATATATATGCTAATTTAATGGACATACATTTTATCATGTATGTGGAGATTGGGATTCAGTTTCATAATTTATTAATTCCCATTATGCACGATGAGCATTTCAAACAGGTGTAGTAAAAATGTATTTTTCTTTCTTAGAAATTGCATTACAAAGATATTAATTCTCTGATATATTGCATCCAGGACCTTCTGTTTTATTTCACATTGCATATCAAATTTGGTTTAAAGGTGAAACTATAAATAATATATGAAGTAATGTAATATAGAGATAATAAAAAATAAATCTAATAAATATTCTATATACTCTAATATTCTATTTGTAATATAATATAATATAATATAATATAATATAATATAATATAATATAATATAATATAATATAATATATAGACTATACAACTATGTATAATAAGTATATAATAAGGCATTTGAACACACCATGGACACTTGCATTATATTGACATGTTTCTAGTGAAGTGTTGGACTTCTCTCTGTCTCTCTAGCTGATATTTTAAGCGTCAGGATTTATGAAGCACTGCAGTATTTAAATGTTAAAGGTCTCATTGTCCCTCTGGTTTTATTCCTTTGGTTAATTTGAAATGGTAAAATAACACAACTTGACCTCAGTCCCAGAGGACTTGTGGGTAATAAAGCTCTGAGACCACACACTGAGATCAGTGTCGTCTTAAACTCCCATCATGCTCTGCTGCCGTGAGATTTATCCTGATTCTGGAGAAGAGAAAAGTTATTTAGACCCCCAGATGCTGGATTAAACAGACATGAGGGGTTTTATTCTAGAGGATATTTAAGTACAAACACTCAAGTACCTTTAATAAACAGTCTTCTTTTTTAGGATACGCACTCAATGCAAGACAGCACAGATGAATAGGGTAAAAAACGTATAGATATCACCAGATTTTTCCAGATTATTGATACCATTAAGTTTTACAGAATGTTTTTGTTTTTTACAAGTTTTCTTAAATTGTTTTGTTTAAAAAATGCAAATGAGGCATTATCTAACTAAATATGCACTAATTTGCATATGTTTCCTGAAGATAAATCTGAACATTGGATAAAGTCAAGTTAAAAATTCTTGTTTTATTTTGTTGACAAATTAGAGATAAAGTTTTTTACTGAAGGGATTTTGGATATCTCTTTTTATCACTCTAAAAATCTGAAAACACTGTCAATAGACAGAAAAAAAAGAAATTTCTCCATGTTTTTAGGAATAAAATGTTATAAAAATAAGTTGAATGATGTTATGAACAAACCCCTCAGCAAAATCCTTCATAATATTGATATTAATAAAACTGTAAGTTTTGGTGTATATAAGTGCTGCCGAAGTGGAGGACAAAACTCGTTTTTGAGAACATCTAATCTGCTAGAATTTATTCAACATTTTAAGCCATCTTATTGTTCGCTTGACGTTATCCCACCACGTTTGTTAATTCAGGTCTGGGATGAAGTGTGGTCTACGATCATGTCTATCGTGAATCAGAGCCTCGTAGAAGGTGTGGTCCCATCTTATTTTAAGCATGCTTTGGTGCAGCCTCTTTAAAAAAAAAAAAAAAAAAAAAGTTTAGACCCATCATAATTAAATAATTACCGACCAATTTCTAAACTGCCCTTTCTGGCTAAGTGATTGGAGAAGGTTGATCTTAATCAACTCTCAGCTTTTTTTAAATGAAAACAAAATATTTGATATATTTCAGTCCGGTTTTAGGTCTCAACACAGCACTGAAACTGCCCTTCTCAAAGTGACAAATGATCTGTTGCTGTCTGTAGACTCTGGGAACCGTGCGGTTTTAGTGCTTCTTGACCTTAGCGTGGCTTTTGACACTGTGGATCATGGAGTCCTTCTTGACCGTTTGAAGGAGTGGGGTGGGATTAGGGGGCTTGCTTTTAAGTGGTTCTCCTATTTCTATGGAAGATCTTTTGCAGTGGAGTTTGGAAGCTGTATTTCGTCTTCTCAGCCTATTTCCTCAGGGGTTCCTCAAGGCTCATGTCTTGTTTTATTTTCCCTATATATGGGTAGTTGACAAATGGCCAAGAAAAAGTACTTTTTTTGGAAAACATAACTTTTTAAGAAAAAATACATATATTTATGGAGTATGAAAACTGCAGTTTCAGAAAATAGTAGTGGTCACTCATTTTGTCAATGACTTCACATATTTTTTTCACATTTTCACTCAACAGTACTGTAAATGTGTCCTATGGTGTGACATTAGTACTAAGAAATTATATTAAATAACATAAAAAATACTTGAGACAGAATTGTTCACATTATTAAAACATTATTTTCTTAAAGTGATATTTATTTTACATGAAAGTACTAATTAGAATCATTTTCACCATGGATAGATGAACCTGATAAACTTTTCCCTACGAATGTCAATAAAACTTTTTCGCCAACCTTACAAAACTGTTTGAAATTGTACCTATTTAAGAGGAGATATTATTGTAACTCCCCTAATGCCAAACTTGACTCTTTTTTTTAAAGATATTTTAAAATTGTTATATTATATTTATATTTTTCTGTTGTTTTATGTTTGTCACATCAGAGGACAAAACGTCACACTAAAGGACAAAGATAGTCATTGCATAAAAAGAGTCAGAATATATAGTGTTTATTGTAACAATAATAACGGAGGACATTTGTTTTTTTTGTTGAAACTTTATATATTCGTTTTAAAAGCTTCTTAAGGAGGTCTTGTCCTATGGTGTGACATCTGTGTCCTATGGTGTGACAGGCCAAAGTGTCACACCAAAGGACATTTCCTGTGACATTTTCTGTCACACCAAAGGACATTTGAGCTTTTGTGGCAGTTAATAACCATGCTAATACTAGCTGAACTGTTATAAGCAATTGGCATGATACATTTGCATAATATTACATAGTCCTGCTGTCAAAAATACTAATTTTAATAAAAGGGGTGTCACACTAAAGGACAAAAAAACTTAACTTCAGTGGTCTGAAAACATAGTTAAATATTTGAACAATTCTGAGAGAAATACTTGCCATGTGCACTGCTCATGGGCTTCATAGGGGTCTTCAGTCACATGACCTTGAATGGGGTCTTTTAACTAAATTTAGTTGTCCACGATATTGCCCAACTTAATATCAGGTTATTGCATAACACCAAAGGACATTATTTTCTGTGACAAACTTTATTAAATTCCTACACTTTTAGAAATGTATGTATAGGAAAAGTGATGGCCACTTAGTGAAATAGACACTTGCACAATTATGCCAGGAGTGTTCATTAAGATGTTTAAACATTATTTTCTTTATTTATAAAAGTTAATATTTATGAAATAATGTTGTCTACCGTCACACCATAGGATGATTTTGAGATTTGGCTCAAAGTTGTAAAAAAAAAATAAAAAAATAACTCAGGTATTTAAACAACAAATTCATGTAAAACAAGAAAATGTTTAACCATTTATAGTATTCTAAATGATGAAAATGTAAGTTATTTTTTATCTTCTGTGACAGTGAAAAAGCCACGTCACGTCAACTACCCATATGCTCCCTCTGGGATTAATCTGCCAAAAATATAATGTGTCTTACCATTGTTATGCAGATGATATCCAGCTATATGTGCCCATGAGATGTAATGACGACTACAACATTACAACTATGTTTGAGTGTTTGAACGAAATAAGAGCATGGTTGGCTGCTAATTTTCTGCTGCTCAATGAGTCAAAATCTGAAGTGGTGATTTTTGGTCCCCAAAGTTAGCCAAACAGCTTTCTTTACATCTTGACCCCTTAGCCACTAATGTCAACACCCAAGCGAGGAACCGTGGTGTAATTTTTGATTCAGAGCTGAAATTTGACAAACAAGTCAATGCCGTGGTTAAAAGAAGTTGCTATCAATTGCAGAGCATCGCCAAATTTGAAGAGAATTCTGTCTTTTAAGGACATGGAAACTGTCATTCATGCTTTTATTTAATCCAGATTGGATTATTGCAACTCGTTATATTTGGGATTGTCTAGAAAGTTGCTATGGTGTAAATGCAGCAGCCAGACTGTCAGGCACAGGGAAATGGTCTAGAGTTTCTCCAGTGCTGGCCTCCTTACACTGGCTTCCTGTGGATTTTAGAGTCCAATATAAAGTTTTGACCATGGTTTTAAAGGTTTGCATGGTCTTGCTCCGGAGTATATAGCACATCTGTTACAGCATCATTATTCCGCTCGACCCCTAAGATCATCCCAGAGTTTTCTTGACATGTTCCCAAATCACGGTTGAAAACCAAAGGAGATCGTGCACTTTCTGTGGCAGCCCAAGTCTTTGGAATAGTCTTCCACTGCATATCAGATCCTGTGACTGTTAGAATGTTTTAATCTGTGCTGAAAACACACCTCTACACTGTGGCATACACTTGCCCCGAGGTTTTGGGACACTGATCAGTGTTGTATATTGAGCCATTGTTTTGTGTTGAGTAATGTTTGTTGAGTGTTTATTGAGTAATTTTTAGATATATACAGCACTTGTGTTGTTTTTTAAATGTGCTTAACAAATAAATGTTGATTGATTGAACGTGGCTTTTAAAGATATGTATTGTAATGAAAATCTACAGACGCAAACAGATAAAGTGCAATAAAAAGTGTATTTTGGATGTTTTCTTTCCATAAGTCTGAAAAAAACACTTTATAGAAAAAGCCAAATAGCCTAAAATCTCTAAATGTACCAGTGCATGAAAAAACTGTAGTGTCTTGCCTCAAGTACATGAACACGATGATTACAGCTACACAAGCTCGATTTCACACGCGGTTGCATTTCAGAATGCTGGATTACAAAAATGAGTGCAGATTCACAATGCAACGCAAACTCAGCAAAACTTCATACAGCAGCATTAGTGTAAATAGTCTTCATCTTTGAGTGTGTGTGTGTGTGTGTGTGTGTGTGTGTGTGTGTGAGAGAGAGAGAGAGAGACATGACATGATCTATACATATATATATATATATATATATTGTTTGTCTGTTTTATTATTTATAGCACAAAAAAATATATGCAGAGAGAGAGAGAGAGAGAGAGATGGATATGTTGAGAGAGGAAGAGTTGCACCTGCATCTGAAAATTTCTTCACCTCGTTCTATAATTAAGATTTTGATGTTAAATTCAAACCCATTTTCATTCTTTGGAATGTTTTGAAGATAATTGCAGATAATTATTTGTAATTATCTATAAAAACCAGTCTGTAGTAAAGCCATCATCGGGGTTATTATACTGTAGTTAACTGAAACTAAAACCAAAACCATAAAAAAAATGTTTTTTACTTTAAATAAAATAAATGTTAACTGACATAAAAATACATAATTTTTTTCGTAACTTATTTTATTTCTTGTTATTATGTTAGGCATCATTTTGATAAACAAGGTAAATGTGTGTGTGTGTGTGTGTGTGTGTGTGTGTGTGTGTGTGTGTGTGTGTGTGTGTGTGTGTGTGTGTGTGTGTGTGTGTGTGTGTGTGTGTGTGTGTGTTTCAATGCTCTCTGCGTTTCCCTCTTCAGAGAATTGAAAGTGGGATCAGCGCTGTGGGATTGATCTCTGCTTCCGTAAATGATGATCCAACAAGAGAGAGAAACTGCAGGGAAGCGTCTCTGCTTCAACTCGAGTGTGTGTGTGTGTGTGTGTGTGTGTGTATGTGTGTGTGTGTGTGTGTGGCCTGGTAAACCCCTACAAAATGTCCCCATAAGGATGGCAATATCCGAAATCCTTGTTCTTGTGGGGACATTTTTTGGTCCCCATGAGGAAAACGGCTTATAAATCATACTAAGTGATGTTTTTTTGAAAATGTAAAATTATAAAAATCATTATGTCTATGGAAAGTCCCCATAAAACATGAAAACACAACGTGTGTGTGTGTGTGTGTGTGTGTGTGTGTGTGTGTGTGTGTGTGTGTGTGTGTGTGTGTTTGTGTGTGTGTGTGTGTGTGAGAGCTTCTTCATCTCTTCTTCCAAACGAATTTTTGAATCCTATTAATTGAGATTTTGATGTTGAGTTTAAACTCATTTTCTTTTTTCTCCCTCTCTTTTTTTGGAATGATCTGAACATAATTGGTGATAATTATTTGTAATTATCTATAAAAGCCAGCTGTAGTAAAGCAACCACACACACACACACACACACACACACACACACACACTAATTGGT
>CM040826.1:40622511-40645011 GCA_022828995.1 Vimba vimba
CGTGTGGAATTGCATTATTCAGTGTGTGTTTGTGTGTTAAATCCCCACAGAAAGAGTTTAAAGGAGCTCAGTAGAAGATAAGAGTGTAGAAATGAAGCTCTACATGCATTCTGTATCCTCTCAGGCATTTATTTTATTAATTATAATATCTGCTCATTATTCAGACCTCACACACAGGCTTAATGTCCCTGGCATTAAAATGCATGTGATGATAATGCGATTGAAACAAGGCGACACCTTTGATTGTAGTTATTGTGTGTGCAGTAACATTCAGAGAGGAAAAAACACATTTAACCCTCATTGATCAGAGCATGTGTGTGTGTGTGTGTGTGTGTGATCATACAGAAAGAAAAGAGAAGCACAGAATAATAGAGACGTGAACATTTGAATGCCATTAGATGTGTGTTGTGTGCAGGTGTTCAGAGTAAAGCCATTTATCAGAAACACAATGATCAACCGCTTTCATCAGCCATTAACATGAGAAAACACACATTTACATGAAACCGGAGAGAGAAACATGAAAGAGACAGACAGAAAGGTGAATCTGATGTCAGGTGAGATGGTTGCCAGATATTAAAGCATAATTCACTCATTACTCATCATTTACTCACAGTCATGCTATTGCAAAGTGCTTTCTTATATAGTCTCTAAAGCATGATATCAGATTTTCCCGCATAACTTTCAGCAATAAACAGATGATGACTTACATTACAGTTCGGTATAGTAAAAACAGTGAAATATTATTATAATGTAAAAATGTTTTCTATGTGAATATATAGTAATATATAGTATATAGTAAGTGTAATTTATTCCTGTGATCAAAGCTGAATTTTAAATTAAATTAAATTAAATAATCTCACTCTCTTTTATTTATTTGTGTGTGTGTGTGTGTGTGTGTGTGTGTGTGTTTTGTATATTAGCTCTGTAATGGTGTAAATTAAAAGGCTTTTAGAAGCCAAAGTCTCTCTCTGTCTCTCTCTCCTGAAGAATGTTCCGGAAATCTGGAAAACTGCAGAGCAGGAGGACAGACGTGATGACAGATTGTTAAACACACACTGGTCTGAAACTCTATTCGATACTGAAGGAGAAACAATCAGTCTTTGGCCTTAAAGGCATAGTTCACCCAAAAATGAAAATTAGCCCATGATTTTCTCACCCTCAAGTCATCCTAGGTGTATATGACATTCTTCTGTCAGACGAACACAATCTGAGTTTTATTAACAAATGTCCTGGCTCGTCCAAGCTTATAATGGCAGTGAATGGCCGTTTCTGTTTTGAAGTCCATAAAAGTGCATCTGTCCATCATAAAAGTGCATCTGTCCATCATAAAAGTGCATCTATCCATCATAAAAGTGCATCCATCCATCATAAAAGTGCATCTATCCATCATAAAAGTGCGTCTATCCATCATAAAAGTTCATCTATCCATCATAAAAGTGCATCTATCCATCATAAAAGTGCATCTATCCATCATAAAAGTGCATTATTCCATCATAAAAGTGCATCTATCCATCATAAAAGTGCATTATTCCATCATAAAAGTGCATCTGTCCATCATAAAAGTGCATCCATCCATCATAAAAGTGCATCTATCCATCATAAAAGTGCATCTATCCATCATAAAAGTGCATCTATCCATCATAAAAGTGCATTATTCCATCATAAAAGTGCATCTGTCCATCATAAAAGTGCATCCATCCATCATAAAAGTGCATCTATCCATCATAAAAGTGCATCTGTCCATCATAAAAGTGCATCTGTCCATCATAAAAGTGCATCTATCCATCATAAAAGTGCATTATTCCATCATAAAAGTTCATCTATCCATCATAAAAGTGCATCTATCCATCATAAAAGTGCGTCTATCCATCATAAAAGTGCATCTATCCATCATAAAAGTGCATCTATCCATCATAAAAGTGCATATATCCATCATAAAAGTGCATCTGTCCATCATAAAAGTGCATCTATCCATCATAAAAGTGCATTATTCCATCATAAAAGTTCATCTATCCATCATAAAAGTGCATCTGTCCATCATAAGTGCATCTATTCATCATAAAAGTGCATCCATCCATCATAAAAGTGCATCTATCCATCATAAAAGTGCATCTATCCATCATAAAAGTGCATCTGTCCATCATAAAAGTGCATCTATCCATCATAAAAGTGCATTATTCCATCATAAAAGTTCATCTATCCATCATAAAAGTGCATCTATCCATCATAAAAGTGCGTCTATCCATCATAAAAGTGCATCTATCCATCATAAAAGTGCATCTATCCATCATAAAAGTGCATCTATCCATCATAAAAGTGCATCTGTCCATCATAAAAGTGCATCTATCCATCATAAAAGTGCATTATTCCATCATAAAAGTTCATCTATCCATCATAAAAGTGCATCTGTCCATCATAAGTGCATCTATTCATCATAAAAGTGCATCTGTCCATCATAAAAGTGTGTCTATCCATCATAAGTGCATCTATTCATCATAAAAGTGCATCCATCCATCATAAAAGTGCATCTATCCATCATAAAAGTGCATCTGTCCATCATAAAAGTGCATCTATCCATCATAAAAGTGCATTATTCCATCATAAAAGTTCATCTATCCATCATAAAAGTGCATCTATCCATCATAAAAGTGCGTCTATCCATCATAAAAGTGCATCTATCCATCATAAAAGTGCATCTATCCATCATAAAAGTGCATCTATCCATCATAAAAGTGCATCTGTCCATCATAAAAGTGCATTATTCCATCATAAAAGTTCATCTATCCATCATAAAAGTGCATCTGTCCATCATAAGTGCATCTATTCATCATAAAAGTGCATCTGTCCATCATAAAAGTGCGTCTATCCATCATAAAAGTGCATCTATCCATCATAAAAGTGCATCTATCCATCATAAAAGTGCATTATTCCATCATAAAAGTGCATCTGTCCATCATAAAAGTGCATCTATCCATCATAAAAGTGCATCTATCCATCATAAAAGTGCATTATTCCATCATAAAAGTGCATCTGTCCATCATAAAAGTGCATCCATCCATCATAAAAGTGCATCTATTCATCATAAAAGTGCATCTATCCATAATAAAAGTGCATTATTCCATCATAAAAGTGCATCTGTCCATCATAAAAGTGCATTATTCCATCATAAAAGTGCATCTGTCCATCATAAAAGTGCATTATTCCATCATAAAAGTGCATCTGTCCATCATAAAAGTGCATCTGTCCATCATAAAAGTGCATTATTCCATCATAAAAGTGCATGCACAGGCTCTGAGGGGTTAATAAAGGCCTTCTGAAGCCAAGCCATGCATTTGAGTCAGAAAAATATCCATATTTAAAACTTTATAAAGTAAAATAACTAGCTTCTGGCCATATGAGCATGGAAGTGGATGATGTGTAGTACAGGTGCTCTTTCGTTCTCTGGTCGCACCAGTAGTGACGTCACCGGACTGTGTTTTCACGTGTGCTTCAGACACCGGTCATGCCGGAGGGAATCAGGGAATCAAGGTGACATTCATAACACCATTTTAATAATAGCTTAAACTTATTTCAATTAGTTGCCTAGGCAACATTTTTAAGTTTCGTTTAGTTTTAGTTTTTAATCTAGCATTTATATTTATTTATTTCATTTCAAATAAAAATATTTTAAATAAGTTTTAGTTTGTTAATTTTCATTTATAGTTTTTCGTATATTTATATTCTGTTGTGTTTATATTATATATGTTTTAATTCAAATTCATAACAATATTTTTAAAATTTTGGGTAACACTTTATTTTACAGTGTCCTTGTTGCATATGTTGCATGTACTTACCATAGTAATAACAGTAAATTATGCATAATTACATGCAACTAACTCTTCAACCTAATCCTACCCTAACCCTATAGTAAGCACATGTAGTTGATTATTATTACACCGTACTTAAATATATAATTACACAGTAACAATGACACCTTAAAATAAAGTGTAACCAAATTTAGTTTTAGTTCATTTTTGCTTAATGTTTTTTTTTATCTAATATTTATACATTTTTTGTTTTATTTGTATTCCAATTAACAAGTTTTAATAGTTTTAAAAGTTTTAGTTAACATATTTAACCTTTTTAATATGTCACGTAACATGAGTAAGCGTTGTTTCATGTTGATTTTAACGAAGATGTTCTTGAGAAACACAAGTGTGTGTTTGTTCAATCTTTTAGGAATCCCGTCCTCTGTGTTTACAGGATCTGTTCTCTCGTTTGATGTGGTCAGGGTGAAATCAGAGGACTTCACACACCTTTATAAGACTTCAAACAGACTCCCTGTGTGTGTGTGTGTGTGTGTGTGTGTGTGTGTGTGTGTGTGTGTGTGTGTGTGTGTGTGTGTGTGTGTGTGTGTGTGTGAGAGAGAGAGAGAGAGAGAGAGAGAGAGAGAGAGAGAGAGACGAAACAAAAGCGACAGCATCTCTCGATGTCTTTGCCAAAGATCTAAACACACACACACACACACACACGGAATGAGTGTAAAACCTCTTTAAAAGGGTCCGGCAGTGGTCAGCCTGTAATCAGACTTCTGGACCTTCTCAACACACACTTCAGGTTGAGGCCAGAGACGAGAGAGACACACATACACACACACACACACACACACACACACACACACACACACACACACACACACAGACAGGGTGCAAATTGGTTTTCAGCAGCTGAATAGCTCAGGCTGTAAAGAAGCAGTGCATGATGGGAAAGCCGTCAGTGTGGAGCTGTGCTTTGCTTTCTTCCTAAAGCCCTTTAAAGTGGAACAGATCAAACTTTCCCTCTTTTACTGATTCCTTCTTTATTCCCTGCAGAGGTCGTGTTGAGAATCAAATCCCAGCGCACTGCGACAGCACTGGAGCGCTACAGTAATCAGCTCATTTGTACAACAGAACATTACATCATCGTGCTTTAGTTTGTTTATCCGAGTGAGTCAGTTCGTTCCAGTGGCCTGATTCACTGAGTCACTGATTCACTGAGTCACTGATTCACTGAGTCACTGATTCACTGAGTCACTGATTCACTGAGTCACTTATTCGCTGATTCTCTGAGTCACTGATTCATACACTGTAAAAAAAATGTATCATGGGTCTTGTAATTTTCATTGAAAAAATTAAGGTGATAATTAAAAAATATAAATATATATATTTTATTAAGAAAAATGAGGTTCAGTGTTGTATAAAACATATAGAATACTTCACTAATAAAACATTGATACATTTCCTCATTTTTTAAGGAAACACACACAGTTTTGAGGCTTTGAATTGAGGAACCGATTAAGCTGATAAAAGGAAGGCTATTTATTTGAGGAGAATTAGTTCAATTATGCGGTTTTATTTAGAGACACCGTTGTTAGTTCCCAGCATGCTTTGCTCATGGCTGGAAATGGAGAGTAAATATTGAAATTAACTGTGATTTTATGTGTTTTGAGTAAAGGGAAACATCTGTTAATGTTTAATGTTCAGTTATGTCTGATATGTTGATGGTTACCATTATGCAGAAGAGTAGAGCTTATGGTTAGGTTGTGAATAACTACATATACTAATAATATGAAATATGTTGCTTTGTTCAATAAGCAATAACTTCATGTGTGTTTCTGTGCTGTGTTAGCGGTGTACATTACAGTCTATTAATTATACAATATAACTCAAAGTCAAATATAAACAGGTCGTTTCCATTCACTCTAAATCACATACTTTTCAGAGTCAACTTAAGTTTAAAAAAAAAAACTAATTTCGCTAAAAATATTAAATATATTTTGTCATAGGCTTAGTGATTTAGGGGATTTTACATGATTTATTCAGGTAGATTCTATTAAATAAACCTAGCCTTAATATTGTTACCATAATTTTTTTTAAGTAAATAGCACATACATTGTTTTATATATTGAATGATTAATGAATCAATATTGTTCATAAAACTCTTGCATTTGATTTATTTTTGTAGATTAGTATTACTATTTTTATTTTAGTGCTGGGCAACGATTAATCGAAAGAAATCGCATCAAAAATTAAATTTTGTATTTACATGTGTGTGTGTACGGTGTATAATTATTTTGTATATATAAATACACACAGATGCATTTAATATTTGCATGTATATACTGTATATTTATATATAATTTATATTATATATATATATATACAATTTTTATATATAAATAACACATTTTTCTTTAATATATACATGCATATGTGTGTATTTATATATACAAAATAATTAAACACCGTACACACACATATATATATTATGTAAACACAAACTTTTATTTTTATCGCAATTAATCTAACTTATTAATGTATATTTTTTTTTAATATAAATTATAAATAACAAATATAATAAAAAAATAAAAAAATATAATTTTATTAACATTAACAAAGATGAATAAAATACTGTACCAAATGTGTTGCTTATTATTAATGTTAGTTAATGCATTAATGATTGGATCTTATTGTAAAGTGTAACCAATGTGCTTTATTTACAAATAAATATTCTTAAGTTTAATATTGTGAGTCTAATTGAGACTCTCATTGTTTATGTGCATGATAAATATCCCTGTCCTCTGTGTTTTAAAATGTAATTACGTAAACTGTAATTAAAATATTATGCTTATGTATTATGCAGGGCCCGGTTTCCCGATAACGCTCACTCTTAGCGCTAAGCAAGCTCGAAAGATATATCTTACCAAAGGTGTTTATGTTCCTAAGTGTGTTCCCCGAACCATACCTTAGGAACCTTCTTACGTGCGACGTGACCCGGCGCTGTCCGTGGCGATGGTGCTGAATTGGTTGATATCGATGGCTCGAGGATCAATTATTCTCTCGTGCAGGGGCTGTTTATGTGAGAAAGCGGTGATCTTTATAAAAGAAGCACTTCAGAAATAGTTGAAATTGCAATTTATTATGATTATTGGATATTATAAAAAATAATCCAAACTATAATAGCCTATAATAGCCTATCCTACATATTTTAAAATTGTAACATATATTGCTGCCACAATAACCTTTTCAAAAATGTACGTGCTTTCTTCTCTTTCCCATTTTTGTTCGCTGAGGTGGAGCTGCGATGAAATATTGTTCTTGTAAATACTTTCCAGCATTTCAGTAATAAAAGTTTACATCTTGCGTACGGTGCTCGGCAGTGATCAAAAAGGATTTAAACCGTGAATTTTGAATCTCTTGTAAACTCAGAGATGTGGATTCAGACGGCAATTAAATTACCACACGACCTGTTTGCCAAAAAAACAGAAGGTACTAATTTGGCCAGGGATTTTTACGCGGGTTGGGTGAGAAAAACACTGATATTATGGATTCGGACGGCACTAAAATCACCGACTCACCCCTGTAAATGTTTAAAATACCGGACGAGCCCATGAGAAACAATATTAGCGTCCGAATAGGACTTAACTGACAGTAGCCTATGCTTTCACTGGCCTTTAAAAGAGCGTTTTAATTAAATTAATAATATTGTATAATAATATAATTAAAAATCTAACAACAATCAGTGTAATGACAATTTTAATCTTTGCATGAAAACACTTGAATTAGCCTAATTTAATACTGTCTGGGTGTATTAAAACTTCAGAATTATATTCATATAGACCTGCAACAGTGATAAGGTGAAGCTAAGAGTGGTCCAGACCAACCTTACGAAAGTGTGACTTACAGAAGATATACTTAGCGTACGAACGCTTCGGGAACCGTCCCATAAGGTTAAGAGAGAGGTTAAGGAATAGGTTAAGAACTACTTAGAGATAAGAACGCTTTGGGAAACCGGGCCCAGATCATTAACGTTTTGAAACAGTGCAGACTTGCATTTCGATCCAGTTGTGTGTGTAAATGTTGTGACGTAACGAGAACGAGATGTTGGCTGATGTTACTTCTGCTTTATTTGTTGCACTGGAAATGGAAGGTCAGGTTGAGAACGCTGCATTGTGGGATACAGTATCTGTCTTGCACTCTGTAATTGATGATGAATGTAGTGGAACATGAGAATAACTCATATTCATTATGCAGGAATAGCTCGAGTGCGTCTGTTAGAACAGCTTATGCTGGGAGAGTTTACTGGTCATTTAACTTGGTAACTGAGTTTTTGCTTTTGTGCAATTAAATGTTTATTCATTCAAGCGATGAGATGATCGTCATTGTGTGTGTGTGTGTGTGTGTGTGTTTCAGAGACGCGGTTAACCAGCAGAAGAGACTCGTGTGTGTCGGTCTCTCGCCATCAGAACTACACGAGAAACACAGGAGCGCACTGACCACACCACTGCCTCCTGATAAACGAGGTGTGTGTGTGTGTGTGTGTGTGTGTGTGTGTGTGTGTGTGTGTGTGTGTGTGTGTGTGTGTGTGAGAGTGTGTGTGTGTGTGTGTGTGTGTGTGTGTGTGTGTGTGTGTATGTGTGTGTGTGTGTGTGTGTGTGTGTGTGTGTGTATGTGTGTGTGTGTGTGTGTGTGTGTGTGTGTGTGTGTGTGTGTGAGAGAGAGTGTGTGTGTGTGTGTGTGTGTGTGTGTGTGTGTGTGTGTGTGTGTGTGTGTGTGTGTGTGTGTGTGTGTGTGTGTGTGTGTGTGTGAACAAGTGAACCTGATTACATGCAGCACCGTTATTAAATCAAAGAAACGATGATAATGTAAGTTTTAAGTGAGAGATTTTCATTTACACTGATGAAGCTGATTTAGCCACTTTCATCAGATTTTCCTAGTTTTTCATCAAACTCTCTCTCTCTCTCTCTCTCTCTCTCTCTCTCTCTCTCTCTCTCTCTCTCTCTTTCTCTTTTCTAGTTCCCATGGTGACTAACGCTATGTCGTACTATTTTTACCAGTATAACAATGCAGTCTTCAGAAAGCAAACGTAAAGAAACTGTGTGTTTGTGTGTGTGTGTGCGTGTGTGTGTGTGTGTGTGTGTGAGCAAATGCCAGTAAATTGACTATTTAACATCCATCGCAGTCTCTTTCCCTTTAGATTCATTACTGTAAATGTGTTTTTGTGTGTTTTACACATGAATCTGAAATGATTGTGTACTTAAATGAATCTGAAGTGTCTCTCTCTCTCTCTCTCTCTCTCTCTCTCTCTCTCTCTCTCTCTCTCTCTCTCTCTCTCGCTCTCTCTCTCTCTCTCTCTTGCTCTCTCTCTTTAGTTCTCATCATACCGTTAGTGGACCTTGAAGAAGCCAAGGTTATATCTCTGATTTTGGTAAGTTCTCTCTCTCTCTCTCTCTCTCTCTCTCTCTCTCTCTCTCTCTCTCTCTCTCTCTCTCTCTCTCTCTCTCTCTCTCTCCAGCTCTGAACGAATGAATCCTGAGTTTAGACGAATGAATGTCAGGTTGTTTTTTGCGTGTGGAAATATGTAATAGCTCGTTATTTTTAACGAGCTGCCCAATGTTGCGGCTTTACAGGCGACATTAGTCTAATTAAAGTGTTTATTTCTAATAGAGTAATAAAATTTTATGATTTTATGAGATTTCTGAGTGCAGGGGAGACGTTTTATTGCGGCGACAGAAAGAGTGGTTTGTGACGGATTGTATCGGATCTTCTTTAGGCTCTTCCCAGGTTACCGATGAAAGGCAACAAGCATTTACTTGAGCTTCTAATAGAAAATAAACTGTAAAATGTAAATTCATCCCATCAAAAAAGAGCTTTTGCATCAAATTCTCCACCTTTAATAAAACATTTCAAGACATTTCCTGTCAAACTCCAGATATTTGTATGTTGAATGAATAAAATGTATTAAAATAATATATAAATATATCATCATAATGAATGAACATTTAATTTCACAAAATACAAGAACTGAACTGAGCTGGACGATGACATCAGTTTTCTCCAGAGCGGCTATATATATATATAAATTAACTAAATTAATAACTTTTTTTAAACAGAAATGAAGCATCATGAACTGACTTAAGCTGGACTGTGACGCTATTTTCTTCCAGACACAAACTTTGTTGCATTATTTTCCTGTAATCTCTGTAAAGCTGCTGTGAAACACTCTGTGCTGTAAAGCGCTGACTTGACTTGACAAAAATATAAGCAAGAAATTTTTCCCAAATATCAACACACTGATTTTGTTCAACAAGCAAAGAGGTAATCTTAAGTGATGGTCAGTTTAAACACAGTATTGCTCGTGTTGTTCGAGCAAAAGCCACGGCAGAACGACGTCAGAGGGTTTCATTAGTGGACGAATCTGCGCTTTAAATGAATCGGGAGAGTCAATGATTCAATGACTCGTTCATAAACACAGACACTTGCTTTGTTACTGAATGAACGAATGAATGAATGAATGATTCAATGACTCACTCATTAAGACAGTTAATTGTCGCCACCTACTGGCTGTTTTAGTTCACTCTTTTAAAAGTATCACTTCGTTTTTACCATCATTTCACATTTATCTACTGAACATTTTTTATTTACATTTTTTTTCTCATAACATTGTTTATGCCATTGTAATTGCATTCATGCTGCCTCATTAGATCAAAAATACAGTAAAACTGTGAAATATTACTCCAGTGTAAATCAGCTGTTCTCTATGTGAATATACAGTAAAGTGTAATTTATTCCTGTGATCAAAGCTGAATTTTCAGCATCATTACTCCAGTCTTCAGTGTCACATGATCCTTCAGAAATCACTCTAATATGATGATTTGATGATCAAGAGACATTTATGATTATTATCAGTGTTGAAATTTTGTAAAAACGTGATACATTTGTGTAACGGGGTTTGTTGTTATGGGAAGAAGGAGGCGGGAACCGGCGAACATTTAAACATATTTAATAAATAAATACACAAATACAAAAATAAAAGTAAAAGCCAGCAGCCCCTCACGGACGACTGCTGGCAACACAAACCAAAAACAAAACATCAACTAAAACACAGGCCTGTCCTCTCTCGCTCTTCACTATCGTCGCTCCTCCTTTATGCCTCCGCTCCTCCGTGAGAGATGCGAGACCGGTGCGGCTCGCAGGTGTGGCTCATCACTAATCACGCCACCGGCCTCGCGCCGTCCTCCCACGGCCCTCGACCTCGTCCTGCTCGCCACATACCCCCATCGCCCCTCGCAGGCCGGGGGGTACCACCGAGGCTGCGCCTACTCCACCCCCCCCCCCTCCCCGGGGGGACCGATCACGGCGGCTGCGGTACCTGGGGGTTTGGACAGACGAGGCGAGAGTACAGGAGACGGAAGCATGAGGAGCGACAGACACGAGAGAGGGGAGAGAGGAAAAAAAAATCTTTGATCCGGTTCCCGGACACACTGCCGCTCGGCCCTCAACCAGCTGAGAGACTCACTCGCGGTGCCATGCGATGGTACTGGACATCCGTTGGGGGACGGCTCGACGCTCCTCCGCCTCCTGGCGGATGGCGATGGCTCCTCCTGTCGAGGGCAGCCGGCAGCGAGCCTCCCGTCCCCTGCTCCGCCCCCATCATGGCCGACGGCAACAGGCTCCGGCCCACGGCGAACGGGAGCGACTCCTCCGCTCCCTCGCGGATGGCAGCCATCCCTCCTCGACCCAGGAGGACGGCAGCGAGCTCTCCGTCCCACCTGATCTTCTTTCGATCCAGCACCATCGCCTCGGGCAGCAATCGGCGGCCGACGCTCCCTCGTGCTGCCCGACCTCCTCAGCACCGCGATTCCTCCCAGCAGCGAGGGCTCTCCGACAGCGTGTCCCTCTTTCCTCCCGGGTTTCGGCACCAATGTAACGGGGTTTGTTGTTATGGGAAGAAGGAGGCGGGAACCGGCGAACATTTAAACATATTTAATAAATAAATACACAAATACAAAAATAAAAGTAAAAGCCAGCAGCCCCTCACGGACGACTGCTGGCAACACAAACCAAAAACAAAACATCAACTAAAACACAGGCCTGTCCTCTCTCGCTCTTCACTATCGTCGCTCCTCCTTTATGCCTCCGCTCCTCCGTGAGAGATGCGAGACCGGTGCGGCTCGCAGGTGTGGCTCATCACTAATCACGCCACCGGCCTCGCGCCGTCCTCCCACGGCCCTCGACCTCGTCCTGCTCGCCGCAATTTGATTTTTGTAAAACGTGATACATTTGATTTTTGTAAAACGTGATACATTTGATTTTTCAGGATTCTTTGATGAATGGTGTTGGTGTGAAGTTCATAAGAACATAATTTATTTTAAATATAATCTTTTGCAACATTATAAATGTCTTTACTGTCACTTTTGATCAAATTAATGCGTCCATGATGAATAAAAGTATTAATTTCAACAGTTTCTCAACAGTATTTGGATCAGAGCTAGTTTCACTTCATTTCAGTCCTTTAGTGTCGGTACTATTAGATCAGCCGCTGTGTCTCATGGGAAATGTGTGTGTGTAAGTGTGTGAGTGTGTGTGTGTTGAGTGTCTCTCTGGGACTCTTGCAGACAGACTCGGGGTCAAAGGTCACAGTATGACCCCTAAAATAAATGGAGCAAATCGCCAGAGGACGTGA
The DNA here is from genome assembly GCA_022828995.1 of Vimba vimba. Lineage (NCBI taxonomy): Eukaryota > Metazoa > Chordata > Actinopteri > Cypriniformes > Leuciscidae > Vimba > Vimba vimba. The sequence continues at coordinate 40,634,995 of CM040826.1, forward strand.
GTGTGTGTGTGTGTGTGTGTGTGTGTGTGAGTGCTGGCAGAAATAGAGCAGGTGGTTTGCTGAGGGAAGTAATGGATTGTGAGATGTATTTGACACACTGTGACTCTCTCCACAGCTCTGCTGTAAAGCGCTGACAGAACAAGACGAACAAAACCTCAACGTCCTGGAAAAACACGTAAGACACGAGACCAACACACACACACACACACACACACACACACACACACACAGACACACAGAACATATAGAGCTTAACCGTCTGGTGCTCTTCACGTGTCGGTCAAATATGACAGAATTGTTCAATTAAATTAATGTACCATTTTTTAGTTCGGTAATGTTTTTTATTTAATATTTTGTATTTTTAGGGGATTTTATGATACTAAATTATATTTGCGCTGTATTTATAATCCATTTATTCACTTTTTGAGCATAGACCTGAAAATCTAGAGCGACAGACTGAAGTTTGATCTCTTCAAAGACGACACTTGGCAGATTATTGATGAAGTGAAAAAAGTTTTGAAAAAAGTGAACTTAAAAAAAGTTAAAGAATTTTACGTTTATTGTTATGAAAAATGCGCTAAAATACTATTCTCAAGTTTTATATGAAATATATATATATTCAAAAACACGCTTTTCTCTAAAACTGTGAGAGAATGAAAGCCATAAATCTAATCTCGCTGTGCTCCAAATGTGAGGTTGATATCTGATAGATGATCTCTCAGTGAGAGTGTGTTCGGCTGCAGTACCAAACGCTTCCACTAGAGGAAACTCTCTCATTCATTTCCACTGCGTCATTTCTGACCGCGAGAAACACAAGTGTGAATATTGTTTCTAATCATGTCCATGATTTTTTTGTGTGTGTTTACACAGCAAGTGCCACTTTTACCAAGTTTTGTACCATTCTGATTAAATAAAAAACAAAAACACAAATGTAGAATTGACCAGAGAGCGGCGGCTCTAAAGTATTTCGTCTCTTTCATCCTCATGTTTCTCTCAGTGGAGTCAAAAGCCAAGCTTCCTCGTTCTCCTCAGGTTTTATTTGAGGTGATAAGGGTCCAAAAGCTTTCATCATACTACCATCATCATCATCATCAGAACACACACACACACACACACACACACACACACACTCCACAGAGCTTTGATTCTGTTGATTAGAGAAGCAATTTAACATCAGACGCTTTAAAAGCATCTTATGAACAGGAGAGCAAACGAAACGCGAATGAAAGGACAGAGTCTCGAGATAAAGAAACAGCAGAAGTCGATTTGTTGAATAAAAGTTTCTAATATGATGTATTCTCTTTTACTGTGCGATATGATGGTCGTGTCTTCTGATCCAACGGCTTTAAAACACCCGATATAGATGTGAAGAAACACTCAGTATTTCCACTCTCTGGATCCGCTCTGTTAATTAAACGCTTGACGTGTTTCTGTGAGATGAAGAACAGAAGCGGAGGAATGAAGGAGAGAGAGACTGTGGTCCTCCATTAGCTGTGTTTGCCCTCGTAATGTACGCAAACGCGCGCGTGTGTGTGTCGGGTCTCCATCAGGAAACACAGTGAACGTGACACAGAGAGAGGGAGAGAGAGAGAGAGAGAGAGAGAGAGAGAGGGAGAGAGAGAGAGAGAGAGAGAGAGAGAGAGAGAGAGAGAGAGAGAGAGAGAGAGAGAGGGAGAGAGAGAGAGAGAGAGAGAGAGAGAGAGGGAGAGAGAGAGAGGGAGAGAGAGAGAATAACACTGAATAGACGAGAACTGAACAGGCAGAAAATTTGAAAGAATTAAAAAATAAAATAAAAAATAAAGTAGATAAAAAATAAAATAAAATAAAATAACAAAATAACATAAAGTAAATTTCAGAATAAAAAATTAAATAAAAATTATAAAATACATTTTTTAATTAAATTATTATAAAAATATTTTTATTATTCTGAAATTTACTTTATTTTATTTACTTTTTTTAATTATTTAATTATTTTATGTACTTTCTTTTTTATTAATTGCTTTATTATTCATTTATTAAATCTGAAGGCCATGTACAAGCGGTCAGAGTTGTGTGTGTTTCTTTTATGAAGATATATGTGCAGATCAGAAAAAGGGAATTTCTGTCAGAACTGACCGAAGGACTGAGAAAGGAATCGTTCATCCCTGTGTTTGTGCTCGAGCTGATTAATGTCAACATGAGTTAAAATGAAAGGAGAAACATGACTGTATTTATAACCTTGCATCGAAATGTAATAACTTGTTCCTCTTGTGAATAATATAATCAAAATATGTAATGTTAATCAATATTATTTTTGACAGACAGATAGACAGAGTGTGTTTGTGTTTGTGTGTGTGTGTGTGTGTGTTTGTGTGTGTGTGTGTGTGTGTGTGTGTGTGTGTGTGTGTGTGTGTGTGTGTGTGTGTGTGTGTGTGTGTGTCCATCAGCTCACCGTGGCCTGTAAGAGAGTGAGAAACGTGCAGAGATGCTCCAAACGGCCACACGGTCATCAATCCCACAATGCACCAGTGGAGCCCAAACCACAGCCGGAGGACTACAGAGAACTCGACCGCAAGATCTTGCAGCTGTGTGGTAAACACACACACACACACACACACACACACCTGTCTTTAGCATTAAAGGTCTGTGAAATAAACGAGTGTGATATTGTATGTGACATAATGTTAATTTTAGAACAAAATCTTAATTTTTTATCTCTCAGATACAGTGAGTTTTGGCCAGTCAAACTGAGATACTGTGTGTGTGTGTGATTGACAGGTGAGCTGTACGATCTGGACGCCGCTTCTCTTCAGCTTAAAGTCATCAACTATGTAAGTAAACGACACAAACAAAAACACGCTTTCAAAAGAGAACAAAACTGTCTTTTCATCTGCGTGTCCTTGAGTTTCAGCCGAGCTGGTGTGTGTGGTGTGTGTGGTGTAGTTCTCGAGAGCTCAGCGCCTCTAGCTCCTCGTGAAGGTCATCAGGCTTTCACTGATGTACAGTCCCGCTGGACTCTTATTCAATTACAGCAACTCAAAGACATACGCTCACAGAACAATTAACCTCAGTCACGAGTCAAACACACACACACACACACGCTTTTCTATTCATTGTCATTAGACTTTGTCCTGAGACAGAACGGACTGGTTTCCAAAACTAGTGAGCTGCCTACATAGACACCATGTAAGACATAATACAAGTATTGACAACAGCTTAGAAACTACCTAGCGATGCCCTAGAAACCAGAACACCATAGACACGCACTAACCCTACTCAGACCTGAGTAAACAAACATCTAGCTGAGGTGAGTTTATCTGACATAAAAAGTAGCAATAAAGTTGCATTAACTTATTTCTATTGTGGTCCTTGATTTTTTTAACTAGACATTTTCATAACAAACCAAAAAAAAAGAAAAAAGTAATGCCCTAGCAACCACATGGCAACGCACTAAAACAGAAAAAGCTGTTCTCCCTGTTACAAAATGTATCATTATGCTGGTGTTTGTGACACTTAGGGGAGAGAAAACACCATTAGCTTTAGATATAAACACAATAGAAGATAAACACCATTAGATATAAACACAATAGAAGATAAACACCATTAGATATAAACACAATAGAAGTCGATGGAAAGATACGAGAACAAGCGCAGCCGGATCAGCAGATGGTTTATCGCGTCTGACCTGCGTTTGTTTGGACCCGGGACATTTGATTTATGTGCTCACTTACAGGTCATTATGTTTATTGCTGCATGCTGTTATGGAAATTAAAGTGTGTGTGTGTGTGTGTGTGTGTGTGTGTGTGTGTGTGTGTGTGTGTGTGTGTGTGTGTGTGTGTGTGTGTGTGTGTGTGTGTGTGTGTGTGTGTGTGAGAGAGAGAGAGAGAGAGAGAGATTTGTGTTCTACAGGTCAGTGCCTAAAGGATCATTCGCATAATATAAAAGCTTATCTGTATTTATTCACATTGAAACAAGGAAAACACACACACACGCACGCACACACACACACACACACACACACACACACACACACACACACACACACACACACACACACACACACACACACACAGCGTGCATCAATAAACATATTGACCTATCTGTGACCGATTCTTTATTTACGAATAGTGCTTTTATTTAGTTTAGGGAGGAAAGTTTTATGTGGAATGAATATTAATGTTTGAATGATGGATGTTTTTGGTGGGTTGATGTTGCAGCAGTTCTCTCATCTAAGACCAATTTATCCTACGGGAGACAATAAAAACTACCTTGACTTGACTCTCAAACACACACACACTCAGACTCACAAACACACAAACTCACACACACACTCTCTCTCTCTCTCACACATGTTACGTAAGAACTGACTGGCGCAGTGGGATCTCGCCTCAGAGCAAAAACAAGCCAATGCACAATGGCAAGTGAGATTTGTATGGCAAGCCGTTCCCCGTATATACAGGTATATATAAGCAAGCGTGCAACTCAGCTTTCCGGTTCGGAGCGAGCGGTCGAACGCTTCAGCGCTCTGCGGACGGCTTCTGTGTGCGCTGACACAGAACAGAAGCTCTGGGTGGGGGAGATGGCGTAGTCGGCAGGTGTTGCATGAAAGAGCAAACGTGCACAGCTAAGTGCAATGATTTCACCCATGGGCGCTTCAACTAATAAAAGAGCAGTTTCCCTAAAAGGGCAAGTTGCATCTTTCTAAAGATGGCGTTCCAGCCGTGTGTTTGCTGGCCCGTCTGACAGCCATGATCCCTGCCTCGCGTGTCTCGGCCGTAAGCATGCTGAGGCAGCGTCCGGTGATGATCTGGTTCCCTGTGTGGGAAAATGACCATCGCAATGTTGAGATCGAGACTTCAGTACCTTGACAAAGGTGGAGTCCCATCTGTTATTCCCCCTTCTGGTCATTAGTCCGCTTCAGTTAATACGCAGAGTGATCTGAGGCTTATAGTGTGATCTCTCCCGCACAGGCCTCCCAATTCTCCGGCACATCTCAGGCTGAGGAGTCTCCGGGTGAGGATGCGGATCCTTCTCATGACGGACCCAACGTCTCATTCGAGGCTCCGTCAAGTCAATCACCTTTATTTATACAGTGCTTTTTACAGTGCCTCAAAGCAGCTTTACAGAGAATAACAGGAAGATAATGCAACAAAGTTTGTGTCTAGAAGAAAATAGCGTCACAGTCCAGCTTAAAGAAGTTCAGTGATGGTTCAAAAAAAAAAAAAAAGTTATTAATTTAGTTCATTTATATTTATACAGCCGCTCTGGAGAAAACCGGTATGTCATCGTCCAGCTCAGTTCAGTTCTCATATAATGCTGTCAAAACAGGAGATCAATAATATTGTTGAATATTAAATGTCCAGTCCCGTGGAGGACTGGAGTCGATAGCTTGAGTCTTCTGGGGATGAAGACTCGGCAGTGTTTCCCCCTTTGGGAAGAGTTGCCCAGTTTGAGTCGGATCCTGAGTTGACTGCCCCCGGTCTGCCGTGAGTGCCAGGCTCCCGTGGAACCCGCCGCCCTGTCCCGAACGTTTACGGCTGGATAATTGGTATGTTTGAGGTCACGATGAGGATAGATGGATAGACGGATGGATGCATGAGGAGGTCATGAAGTTGAGGAAAGCACCTTTCACTGCCAGAAGTTGATTCGCTGCTTCCTCCGCTCTCACCGCCCTCAGAGATCAGTGGTGTGCTGTGGGGTTTTAAAATGAGGCCTCACATTATTTTATATATATCAAATGTAAATGTATGTCCTTGTTACACTTCATTTTCCTGGTTAAATAAGCATTACATAAAAAGAGAGACCAAATACAATTCTATATTGTATTTTTACAGTATTTAATGTTCTATTTATTTTATGGTATTTATTATATATATATATTAGTGCTGTCAGTTAAACGCGTTATTAACAGCGTTAACGCAAACCCATTTTTACGGCGTACATTTTTTTAGCGCGAGATTAACGTTCTTTTTGGCCTAGCAAACTTTGTTTTTTTCACATGCTGTTGCAACAACTAGTAACGTTAGAAAAACTACACCACACCGGATCTAGCTAGACCGGAAACAAAACAACAGGCACACCGCACACACTTGTTTGGGCTTGTGAGCCGGCCAAAGAGTAGAAGGCTAACGTTATGTTTTGAATGGATGGCGAGCGCGAGACGCCGAAATGGATCGCAATTAAATATTTTAATCGTTTGATAGCACTAATATATATATATATATTTGTAAACTAATGTTCAGCTTTTCTTTTTAAGCTTGTACGCAATGGTCACAGACTCAGATGCGAAGATGTACCTTTGATTTCCTCAAGCTGATTACTCAGTCGCCCGAACCTGAGAGTCACAGAGGCTTCCCTTGCCCCGCTTAGGGAAGTGGACTTTCGCTTTCTCAACTCTCTCGACGACTGGCTCATTCTGGCTCACTCTCGAGATCTGTTGTGCGAACACAGGGACCTGGTGCTCCGGCACCTCATCCACCTGGGATTTCGGGTCAACTAGGAAAAGAGCAAACTCTTCCCAGTGCAGAGAATCTTTTTTCTCGGTATGGAGTTGAACGCAGTAAACATGACGGCTCATCTCACGAGCGAGCGTGCTCAGTCCGTCCTGAACAGCGGTTCCACTGAAACTATTTCAGAGGCTCCTGGGGATCATGGCATCCGCAACTGCTGTAACGGCACTCGGACTCTTTCAGCCCTTGGCATATCAATTGCCTTGAGTTGCTAGCAGTTCTGCTGGTCCAGTGTATGCCTTGAAGTGGAGTCTGTTTATTTCCTGCAGGAAGGGTTGTGTATGTTGCTACTATTGCTGCACATCACGATGCAGTCGCCAGTAAGTCTTTGGGGAACCATGACCTGATCATCAGTTTCCTGAGAGGCGCGAGACTCCTCGGCCCTGCCTCATCCCTCTTGGGATTCTCTGGTGTACTAACAGCCCTACAGAGAGCTCCCTTTAAACCACTACAGTCAGTTGAGCTTAAGATCCCGTCTCTCAAGACAGCGCTCCTGACTGCGCTTACGTCTATCAGCGGTGAGGACCTGCATGCCATCGTCTTGGCGGACTAGGCGAGCATCCTCGGGGTGAGGGCTCACTGCACTCGAGATGTAGCTTCCTCCTGGACATCTGCAGATCTGCGGCTGGGCGACACCTAACACATTCATGAGATTCTACAATCTCCGGATGGATCCGGTTTCTTCCCGTATGTCGGGTACAAACAGGTGCTGTGTGGGAAGGCTGGCTCGGTGTCTCGCTTTCAGTGCCATTCCCCTCTGAAAGGGGGATAGGAGTGCCTTATTTGCTCTCCAGGCGAGTTCCCACCTGGCGAACCCTGGATGGAGTTTCCTCCCGCACCCTTCGCTAGTCAGAGCCCTGTCCTGGGCCAGATGCTCCAGATGCAGATGTTGTGATTCCCTCCTGGTGTTCCCATATGTGTGTTCTTCCATGGTACAGTTTCCCTGTTTGTAAACCTGTATCTTTCCCTGGGCTGTATTCTTAAATTTACATCTTCAAAAAGCAAAAACATTGTTTTAATGGACTTTAAATAAGAATAAGAATAAGCAACAACTTTTAACTTTTAATATGTTCCATGTTTGCCTTCAACAATTTAGCATTTGTTAGCATTTGTTAGCATTTAGCATGATTAGCATTTGTTTTCTTTGTAACTGAACATCACATGATGGAATAACAGTCATGTTGACCTGAACAGAACCCGTTACTTAATTGAAGCAGTTTTCTTTTTGTTGTTTTCTAATAATTTATTTAATTTAATTTTGTTTTTAAATTCAATTTTTTAAATTTTATTTTATTTTACTGCCTGTTTTTGTTGTGTCATGCATGAATGACATCCGTGACCTACACCTGCCGCACACACACACACACACACACACACACACACACACAAACACACACACACACACACACACACACACACACACACACACACACACACACACACACACACACACACACACACACACACACACACACACACACACACATATAACCCCTTTCTGAGTTATTGCTGAACACAATTTAATCTCCAGAATGCAATAATCCCTGAAATGATATGATTACATTACGCCGTTCAATCTGAATTACGGAAAAACATTTTACGAATTGCTGGTTTGAGAAATGAATGTTGGCTGTCGCCTTTCCAGATAAATCACTTCAGAAGGTAAAGAGCCTGAACAGCCGTCTGCGTTTCTCTTTCTCCCGTTCGTCTTTCAGCTCCGCCTGACATGACGCTGGATTTGTTTGTGTTAATGTCTGATTTAATATCTCGCTGTCAGATCATTCTGCTGTTTAGTTTCCTATCTGTCCTCATTTTGTTTCCTGGTGGAAATTTATTATACCTATATCTATCTCTCTAGTGTATTTATCATGTCTCAAGTGCAATGTTTTGAAGTATAAAAATGAATGCTTTCGAATGCATGTTTTCTATGGTTATAGTTAAAGCTCGTTACAATTTTTACAGGGAATATTGAAAATGGTTTAAAATAGTAAGGCCTGGAAACGTCATGGAAATTGATCAAATCTGATTGATTGATAAAAAAGGTCTATAAGGTTTCTGTACATTTTTGCCATATATTTCATTAATAAATAAAGATATTTATTATGATTTTACAGTTGCAACAATGAATAGTTGTACTAGTTAAAATTTAACACAAATTCACACAAAAGTTTTTGTTTGATAAAAATGAACGTGTTTTATGTCGGTGTGACAGAAGTTGATGTATGAGATGGTGTGTAATCTGATCGACTGTTAAATAAGTAAACAGACACACACACACACACACACACACACACACAAGGTGCTCATGTCTGATGTGTGTGAATTTCTATTTCAGTTGCAGAAAGAAACTCAGTCGCAGTGCTGCTGTTTACTGCTGGTGTCTGAAGACAATCACCAACTCTTCTGTCAGGTAACACACACACACACACACACACACACAGATAAACAGACACTCTTACAGTGTATTTTCTCTGCAGGTTGTTGGTGATAAAGTTTTGGAAGAGGAAATCAGTTTTCCAGTAAGTGTTTCTGTTGCTGTTGTGTGTCCTGTAACTCTTAACTGTAAAGTTGTGACGCTACAGCTGCGACGTCATGGGTTTGAATCAGATTAAACTAGAGGTGGGCGATATATCGTTTAGACGATAATATCCAAATTGTTGTCTGGACGATATGCAAAATTGGGATATCGAATATTTCATAATTTGTACAATCCGACCCCCCAAACATGAAAAGAGCTGAAAGAAGTTAAAGAGAAAACAAATAACGCACACTATAACATTCTAAACAATTATATGTAGCGATTTTTAATACTGTAGGGCAGTACTATTCCCGGAAGCAACCTCCGAGTGGCTCAGTCCATGGTCCCGTGCCGTCAAAAACGCACATTCATAAGTAAATTCGAAATAGTGCGCGCAGAAGCACATGCGCAAAACCGTTTTGTAAAATGATTTAAGAATCAGCAATCAGAGGAGGACGCGCTGAACACTGTAATGCTGTTCTCTTCCTTCATAACTCGTACTGAGAAGGTTTGAGTTGCAGAGGAATTTGTGACTGTTTCACCAGTTCAACCATATCAAAGTTTCGTAATTAGTAAGTCCGTGCTTTTTCTCTTTTTGTTCTGTGCTGAAGGGCTGTGCCTTGGTGAAACGGTGTTTGTACGTGAAGAGCTCTTTTCCAAAACGCCATAAACCTAAAAAGCTGCCTCAAAGAACCAGCAAAAGTAATGATTATGAATATGTAAAATATTGCAATAAGATATTTTAATTGTTTATTAATTTCTGTGTCGGCTGCAAAGATGAAGTCGACGATAGACTCGCGATCTTCGCAGTTGGCTAGTGAATGCACCGGAGAAATGCACATTTATTATAGTTTTATTTTGTTTTGGATGGTTTTGTTTAGAATCAGCTTTCTGTAAATATATTTCACATTTTTTAGGCCTGTGAGGCGAGGCTACGGTTCGGTTCATGATGATATAATCTCCAGTTCAAGCACCTTTGTTGTGATTGCTAGCCTATATATATATATATAT
>CM040826.1:40647511-40655011 GCA_022828995.1 Vimba vimba
TACATCCTCCGTCTCTAAGGCAGGAACACACAAGAACAAATACTCAGATATACACACAACACTACAAAGAGACAATACCCCAAACACATTATTAAAATTACTGAGAAATATGTTTACTCGACTGATTGGTCATAAGCCACTTCTTCAGATGATCTTTAACAGTGTGAGAAGAAGAACGTGTTCTTGTTGTCTGTGGTGAACTTCTCCAATATTTGCTCTCTATTACAGATAATACTTTCTGACCAAAAGATGTTGGCCTTCAGGTGAAACTCGAAAAATTTGAATATCGTGCAAAAGTTCATTTATTTCAATAATTCAACTTAAAAGGTGAAACTAATATATTATATAGACTCATTACATGCAAAGTGAGATATTTCAAGCCTTTATTTGGTATAATTTTTAAGATTATGGCTTACAGCTTATGACAATTTTCAAAATTTCTGAGATTTTTTCATAAGCTGAACTTTTGCACAATATTAAAATGTTTCGAGTTTCACCTGTATATGGCACTTCACAATCTAATCTAATGGCAGACCTGGTACCAACACCACAATCTGTCCTCTGCTTTATTAACTCATTTAACGGAGGCCCATGCCAGAGCTTATAAATAAAACAGGCACATTTTAATTTTTTTAGATTTTAAAAACTCAATAAATTGTGTTTTTTGTAGAATGTTATAGTAATGAAATAAGAGTGGTTTTTGTCCAAGACTTTTATCGCCTTCTTATACAGTGATTCTATTCACTTTAGAGTCACCTGTGAATGACCAACTATTAAACCAATACTGAATATGTGAACAAATCATTGAATGTAAATACAACCTGGCAGCACGACTTTCAAAAATGGCCTCATGTACTTAAAATTCTTTAAATTAAATTTTACAACATTTGATAACATTTGATAAGTGAGAGTAGAATCCAAAGTAGCTCTACTAACTGTTTGGCAAACATCACACACACAGTTCTTTTGTGTTCAATAATAACCCAGTCCTGAATATTGGTCATAGCCGAAGTCAAAGCAATCAAAGCTTTTTCAAAATTCTTTGCATGGGTAAAAATTACTAAATCATCTGCATATTTATATACATCTGAATGTTTATTTGAAATAGAATCTCTTGTAACATTTTAAATGTCTTTACTGTCACTAATGTAAAATGTTAATATATATGTTATACTGTATATACTAGCATTTATGATAATATTAGAATATATATTTGTGAAAAAATAATCAATGGAAAATTTTTAAACTTAATTTAAGATAAATTTGTAACCCATTCTGTTCTATTTTTAATGAACTTTTGACTTAGATATTCATTGATGTTTTCTTTTAAACGTGTATTGCTGCAACAAATAACAAAAGCCCATAAATCATGGTTTTAAACAGTATTCACACATCCAAAGTTTTGATAATAGGGTTGCAATAATCTCTTATAAAAGTTAAAGTTAAAGTACAATGAACCAGCTCATATAATATTTAGTTTGAGCTATTATAGTTGAACCTGTTTGTGTGTTCATGTGCAAAAACTTTCAATCAATCAATTTAATGCATCCTTGTCAAATAAAAGTATTAAAGCATATATTATATTATTTTACTGACACCAATCTTTTGAATTGTAGTGTATCACAGTTTCCACTTCTTAAACCTTTGACTGGTATTCCATCAGATGTTTAACAGAGTTTGTGTGCCAATAAACTCTGGCGTCTGAATCTGAACGAATGAAACGATGCAGACGGAGATTGATTGTGTGTGTGTGTGTGTGTGTGTGTGTGTGTGTGTGTGTGTGTGTGTGTGTGTGTGTGTGTGCGTGTGCGAGTGCGTGTGCGTGTGCGAGTGCGAGTGTGTGTGTGTGTGTGTGTGTGTGTGTGTGTATCTGGACTGAAGCGTGGCGTCTCGCGTTGATAAAGGAAATGAAATTCCTCACGTCGAGATCTGACCGTTTGATATTTGATATTGAATTTCTCTCGGTTTCATCTCTCCATCTGTTTGTCTCATTTCGTTCTGTCGTTCTTTTCATATTTCAGTTCTAGAGGTCATATAAATGCTGTGATTTGTGTGTGTGTGTATGAGTGACTGTGTGTGTGTGTGTGTGCGTGTGTGTGTGTGTGTATGATTTAGTGTGTGTAAAATTAAATGTCTCATATAATATTTAGTTTGACCTCAGATTTAATCATAATTTGTGTGTGTTTGTGATGCAGTAATATTGTGTGTGTTCCCGGTGTGTTTTGCAGGTACATGGAGGCCGACGAGCACGTGATTCAACACTGTTTCTGTTACACGTCGACGGTTCTCACCAGCACACTGGCCTTCCAGAAAGAGCAGAAGCTCAAGTTTGAGTGTCAGGTGAGAAGTTTCTGCTACTGTACCTTTAAGACTTCTGTATGCAAATGCTTTAGTGTTCATCACTGCAGCTGAAGCAGGTACATATACAGTGAGGAAAATAAGTATTTGAACACCCTGCTTTTTTGCAAGTTCTCCCACTTGGAAATCATGGAGGGGTCTGAAATTGTCATCGTAGGTGCATGTCCACTGTGAGAGACATAATCTAAAAAAAAAAATCCAGAAATCACAATATATGATTTTTTAACTATTTATTTGTATGATACAGCTGCAAATAAGTATTTGAACACCTGTCTATCAGCTAGAATTCTGACCCTCAAAGACCTGTTAGTCTGCCTTTAAAATGTCCACCTCCACTCCATTTATTATCCTAAATTAGATGCACCTGTTTGAGGTCGTTAGCTGCATAAAGACACCTGTCCACCCCATACAATCAGTAAGAATCCAACTACTAACATGGCCAAGACCAAAGAGCTGTCCAAAGACACTAGAGACAAAATTGTACACCTCCACAAGGCTGGAAAGGGCTACGGGGAAATTGCCAAGCAGCTTGGTGAAAAAAGGTCCACTGTTGGAGCAATCATTAGAAAATGGAAGAAGCTAAACATGACTGTCAATCTCCCTCGGACTGGGGCTCCATGCAAGATCTCACCTCGTGGGGTCTCAATGATCCTAAGAAAGGTGAGAAATCAGCCCAGAACTACACGGGAGGAGCTGGTCAATGACCTGAAAAGAGCTGGGACCACCGTTTCCAAGGTTACTGTTGGTAATACACTAAGACGTCATGGTTTGAAATCATGCATGGCACGGAAGGTTCCCGTCAAGGCCCGTCTTAAGTTTGCCAATGACCATTTGGATGATCCAGAGGAGTCATGGGAGAAAGTCATGTGGTCAGATGAGACCAAAATAGAACTTTTTGGTCATAATTCCACTAAACGTGTTTGGAGGAAGAAGAATGATGAGTACCATCCCAAGAACACCATCCCTACTGTGAAGCATGGGGGTGGTAGCATCATGCTTTGGGGGTGTTTTTCTGCACATGGGACAGGGCGACTGCACTGTATTAAGGAGAGGATGACCGGGGCCATGTATTGCGAGATTTTGGGGAACAACCTCCTTCCCTCAGTAAGAGCATTGAAGATGGGTCGAGGCTGGGTCTTCCAACATGACAATGACCCGAAGCACACAGCCAGGATAACCAAGGAGTGGCTCTGTAAGAAGCATATCAAGGTTCTGGCGTGGCCTAGCCAGTCTCCAGACCTAAACCCAATAGAGAATCTTTGGAGGGAGCTCAAACTCCGTGTTTCTCAGCGACAGCCCAGAAACCTGACTGATCTAGAGAAGATCTGTGTGGAGGAGTGGGCCAAAATCCCTCCTGCAGTGTGTGCAAACCTGGTGAAAAACTACAGGAAACGTTTGACCTCTGTAATTGCAAACAAAGGCTACTGTACCAAATATTAACATTGATTTTCTCAGGTGTTCAAATACTTATTTGCAGCTGTATCAAACAAATAAATAGTTAAAAAATCATACAGTGTGATTTCTGGATTTATTTTTTTAGATTATGTCTCTCACAGTGGACATGCACCTACGATGACAATTTCAGACCCCTCCATGATTTCTAAGTGGGAGAACTTGCGAAATAGCAGGGTGTTCAAATACTTATTTTCCTCACTGTATATATATATATACACACTCACACACATCGAGACGAGTTTGTTGAGGATCAGTGCCGATGGTTGTCACGTCAATGAGGCCTTCATGGGAGAATCTAGTCTAGTTGACTTTAGGTCCTCCATCTGATCCGGATACGGCCCGGATCCGGCTGACTACATCATGAGTTATGGTCGTGTCTAGGCGCAGATCCACACACACTCACACTTACACACACATTTGCCATTGTGTCGTTCTTGATGTTTGACTCTTATCTTTCTTCAGGCTCTTCTTCAAGTGGCCAAGAATCTCTTCACACACCTCGGTGAGTCAAACTCGCATGAATAAATCTGAATGTTTTACATTTCCTCTCATAACTCATATTCCTAGTCTGATCATCTGTGACGTTATTATGTTCTTTTATAACTTGTTTGTCTTCATTATGGGTCATCAAAAACCACCTCAACATATCAACTGCTTGATTTTGTTGCAAAATGTATCTATATTATCACCAGCTCTTTATATAAAGTTAAATATATGAGTATATATAAATATATAAACGTAATTTGGCTGATGTCATGGTGTGGGATGATGGTCAGTGTTTATCTGTAGTTTGATACAGGCTGCTGTTGCATCTTTCATCAATAGTTACTCAGTCATTTAATGCCGGTTAATGTAATAAAAGGTTACAGCAATAAAATCAAACTCATAAATAGATTCCAGTCACATTACAGAAGTCAAACGGTTTCATGTGGAGATTAAACAGCTTTGATCCTCCGTGTGGCTGTGGGATGAAGCTGTGACTCCGCGTGCGATGAAGGAGCTTCACATTTAAAGACTTCATGAGGAATGATGCGGTTTATTTGACTGTGTGTCTCTCTCTCGTTCAGATGACGTGTCTGTGTTACTGCAGGAGATCATCGTCGAGGCCAGAAACCTGAGCAACGCTGAGATGTGAGACACACACACACACACACACACGCGCGCTTAATTACGCCTCTGATCGTTTTGGGTTTCGTCCAAACCAATTCCAGCCTTGCAACTGTTCACATGACAAGAACAGCAGCCTCATAAATATCAATTACCTCCAGTCAAATATTGTAACATTTAATCAAACAGATTATACACACACACACACACACACACACACACACACACACATACACACACACACGTCTAATGCAGACAGAGATGAAACAGATTTATTTATTCAGGTTTCACAGTGTTATTTCACTGATTTCTCTCTTTATCTCTCAGTTGTTCTGTGTTCCTGCTGGATCGAGTCAGTCATGAACTAGTGGCCAAAGTGTTTGATGGAGGAGTCGTGAGCGATGACGAGGTGCGATGAGTGTGTGTGTGTGTGTGATGGGTAGGGTTAGTGTAAGGGGACAGAATATACAGTTTGTACAGTATAAAAGGAAGTACGTCTATGGAGAGTCCCCACAAAGATAGCGAACCAGACTGTGTGTGTGTGTGTGTGTGCGTGTGTGTGTGTGTGTGTGTGTGTGTGTGTGTGTGTGTGTGTGTGTGTGTGATGGGTAGGTTTAGGGGTAGGGTTAGTGTGTGTGTATGTGTATGTGTGTGAGTGTGTGTGAGTGTGTGTGTGTGTGATGGGTAGGTTTAGGGGTAGGGTTAGTGTGTGTGTATGTGTGTGTGTGAGTGTGTGTGTGTGTGTGATGGGTAGGTTTAGGGGTAGGGTTAGTGTGTGTGTGTGTGATGGGTAGGTTAAGGGGTAGGGTTAGTGTGTGTGTGTGTGTGTGTGTGTGTGTGTGTGTGTGTGTGTGTGTGTGTGTGTGTGTGTGTGTGTGTGTGTGTGTGTGAGTGTGTGTGTGTGTTAGTGTGTGTGTGTGTGATGGGTAGGTTTAGGGGTAGGGTTAGTGTGTGTGTGTGTGTGTGTGTGTGTGTGTGTGTGTGTGTGTGTGTGTGTGTGTGTGTGTGTGTGTGTGTGTGTGTGTGTGTGTGTGAGTGTGTGTGTGTGTGATGGGTAGGTTTAGGAGTAGGGTTAGTGTAAGGGAAGAGAATATACAGTTTGTACAGTATAAAAACTTACGTCTATGGAGAGTCCTCACAAAGATAGCGAACCAGACTGTGTGTGTGTGTGTGTGTGTGTGTGTGTGTTATTATAGAGCTGAGTAAGTGTCTCTCTCTCTCTGTAATAAACAGAAGGAGTTTCGTATCCCGGCGGATCAGGGAATCGCGGGTCATGTCGCCACCACTGGGAAGATCCTCAACATCAAGGATGCGTATTCCCACCCTCTGTTTTACCGCGGTGTGGACGACAGCACGGGCTTCAGGACCAGGAACATACTCTGCTTCCCCATCAAGGACGAGAACGAAGGTCTGACGGCGCAATCCTGGAGGCATTTCTTTCAAAAGTCACAATATTATCACAAAAAAAAAAAATGTTTATTAAATTAAAACTTTATTAATTATAACTTGATAATGTACACAAAATGATTCGGATGTAAATAAATAGCTAAATTTAATTTGCAACGACTACAGTAACATCACAGAATCCATCAGATTAATTGATAATACATACTAATGTCTGTGCTGTTGATTTCCCTCCAAAATGATGTCACTTCCTGTAGGGTGATGTCACTGACTTCTGTTAGGTATATTGGGATTTTAGGTAAAGGGATTTTACATTGATATTGAGGAAATTAGAGCCAGTTCTTTCAATAGTCCTCAAAAAAACATGTAGATTACACTGAAAAAAAAAAGATGGCGCAGGATTTGGTGAAGAAATTGCTAGTGAATTTTACAAATATTTACAAAGAAACGGCATTGAATTAGGCATGACATTTTGAAGTTGAAAGACTCATATGTTATTTTCTTGTAATAATCTTTTTTTTACAGTGTGTACTGGTGAAAGTTGCTGTAGATTTATATTGTTAAAGCGGTAAAGGTTCAGTCCTGACACGTTTTACACAATTACCTTGAACAGCCACATTAAAATCAACCGCTAAAGGCAGACGCTTCAGAGAGAATGAACTCGAGGCGGACATTAAATGTGTGTGTACTCGAGGGCATTGTCTTTCTCTCTGTGTGTGTGTGTGTGTGTGTGTGTGTGTGTGTGTGTGTGTGTGTGTGTGTGTGTGTGTGTGTGTGTGTGTGTGTGTGTGTGTGTGTGTGTGTGTGTGTGTGTGTGTGTGTGTGTGTGTGATGTTTTGTGCTGTAGTCGTTCTGCTCGCTTGTAGAGATGTTGAGGGCAATCAGAGACTTTTGAGTCAAAGCGATGTTGACGTGCATCAACCATATGATCTCAGAGACGACGAGAACATTGAACTGTTCTGAGCTGCTTGTCCTGACCTCTGTCTGCCTGTCTGTCTGTCTGTCTGTCTGTCTGCCTGCCTGTCTGCCTGTCTGTCTGCCTGCCTGTCTGCCTGCCTGCCTGTCTGTCTGTCTGTCTGCCTGTCTGTCTGTCTGTCTGTCTGTCTGTCTGTCTGTCTGCCTGTCTGTCTGTCTGTCTGTCTGTCTGTCTGTCTGTCTGTCTGTCTGTCTGTCTGC
>CM040826.1:40657511-40887511 GCA_022828995.1 Vimba vimba
GGGCGTTCTGAGCATGTTTGAAGACATGGGCTTCATAAACACCTATAAGATCGACCTGCACACGTTAGCCAGGTACAAACACACACCTGTCCTTTCTGTCTGATTGCCCCTTTAATAGGTCAATAACAAAGATTGACGATTCAGAAATTGTCTCAGGTTATAATGACTGTAACCATGGTTCCCTGAAAAAGGGATCAAGACAGTGCGTCTGGGAATTGTACGCTGTGGGAACCTCTCTGCGTCTTTGCATCGCGAAGCACTTGTGAAATCAGTCAAATAGCATGATGGAACTTCATAGGGGGGGGTGACGTCATGACCGGGAAACTATAAAGCATTCCCAGACCAAACAGTTCTGTCAGGACCATATCGTCAAATACGACTGACAATTAGCAGTCGGTTCAGTATGGTTCAGTATGGTTCTGTTCTGGGCAAGAACTCCCTGCGCATCCATGGATAAGCAATAAGCTCACGGTATGTCACACAGGCACACGCAATGTTACTTTCGCGACGTAACTTTCTGTGAAGTTTGGGGCCGCTCAGACCCCCGAAGGACAAAGGGGGGCCGGGGACACTTCCTGTCCAAAGACTGCTTACAGGGGCCGTGTCAGATAAGTTACAGATGGGATGCTGTTTTCGACTTAGAAATTTTCAGCCGTTGAATTCAGGGAAAAGTTTAGTTGAGTTACCACCACATGTGGTGAAGTCCCATCTGTAACTTATTTGACAGAGCCCCTCTAGGATGTCTGTGAACTATCCATTAAAGGGTCATATTTCATAATTACAGTGGTTTTATTGACGACTTCAGGCAAGCTATGTACCCCAGGAACCTGGAGCCCCAAATCGGCTTTCTTTCCGAGATATTGTCACTTCCTGTGGAAATTTGACCGGGCGTAACTCCAATAGGTTATACGTGGGATGCTGTTTTCGACTTTGAAATTTTCAGCTGTTGAATTCACAGAAAATTTTCGTTAAGTTCTCACCACATGTGTTGAGGTCCCGTCTGTAACTTATTTGACAGAGCCCCTGTAGGCTGTTTGTGGACTATCCATTAAAGGGTCATATTTCATAATCACAGTGGTTTTATTTCCGACTTAAGGCTCCAGATTCCCGGCTTGGGGGGGAGTCTCCCTGTGGGTCCCCCACACCTGGAGTCTGGAGCCAATGTTCATTTCCTGTGGAATTTTGACCGGGCATAGCTCGAATAGGGCATGGGACGGCACCCTACCACCATGTGGCCGCAGGCCAAACTGCATCGGGGGCGGCAGTTCCACCAAGGGAACTTCGGGCCCCACGTTGCCCCCGCTACGCTAGAGGCGTGGGATCTCCTCCCCCGGGGAGGGGGGG
Source organism: Vimba vimba (assembly GCA_022828995.1). NCBI lineage: Eukaryota > Metazoa > Chordata > Actinopteri > Cypriniformes > Leuciscidae > Vimba > Vimba vimba. The sequence continues at coordinate 40,658,856 of CM040826.1, forward strand.
CAGCCTCTTGTGACGGGTGAACCCTAAAAAATGATTTAGGGGGCGCTGCACAGCGTCCACGAACCACCGTCCAACGTGCATAATTTAGGCTGTTTGGACACCCATCAGTAAGGGTACTTCCCTAATGGGAGGAGGGTAATTAGCTCCTGAGAAACGCGACTGAAGCAGCTTATATCTGAATACAGTGACAGGTGTTGTATTTCTATAAGTAGACGTGGATCAGATGAGAGTCAGCTGACACAAGCTTAACTAACGTTACCTGCCAGAACCGACGCTACGCTGGATAGTTAGCTTCCGATAAGCTGAAGCAAGCCAATCACAGGCGTGCAGTAAGTATGGCAGGTAGGGGTGGGAATCTTTAGTCACCTCACGATCCGATTCGATTCCGATTCTGGGAGTCACGATACGATTCCAGAACGATTCTTTATCTATCCCCCCCCCCCCCCTTATTAATTCATTAGTTTACATAAGTAATTAAGAACTTTTTTTAAATAATTACAAATTTTTAAAAAATAATTAAAACAGTTGTATGTTAAGAATTTTAAACTAATATAACTTCAAAACTTACAAGCAAGCATATAACATATAACAAACAAAGAGTGCTTTCAGTATTTAAGATTATCTGAACGTTTTCCATTCAAGAACTGTGAGTGATTTTTTTTCATCTTTACTGTTGTTTTTTATTATGACATCAGACTGCGGGAGGTCTATTAAGCTGCATTCACGCACGGATCTCTTTTGAAATTTAAGAAGTAATGTGGTTTGTCCTGTCCGTTTAATCCCTTAAGACATAACTGGCTGTGTTTACGTTAATTTTGCACAAGTACATTAAACCACTTACACGGAGTCGCACAGCCGCATGCGCGAGCAGTCTACACAAACAAAGCGTGTGTCAGCATTTGAAATTGAAAGCAGCCTTCTGTTAGTGAGGTTCATATTTTAAATATATAAGTCCACTGCATTCCAAACCACATAAATTATGACTTTGTAGAGCATTTGTAAGGAAAATGTTCTATGTTCTATGTCCATGTTCTATGGCCTCCATCCCCAACTGAGCTTTTACCTCCTGTTTCATAACCAGAGCCTGAACCTAGGTGGGCGAGACCCAAACTGAATTAGGTAACCTTTTCTATGGAGTGCAAGACCCATTGAGATATATTTGGCAGAAGCTTCCACTCTGCCAAAAAATATACAAAGGGAACCAGTCTCTCGAGCCAATTTGGTGCCCTGAAGTGGCAAAACTGGAACGCCTCTGCTTGCTTTTTTGCCTCCTGAAACCTCTCGACGACTGAGGTGACAGTGTCGCTGAAGAGGCCAGGAAGGGAAAGCAGGACGTCCATTTCTCTTTTATTCCTGGCAAGTTTAGCCATAGATGTCTCTCCATAGACGCCAGGGCTTCCATAGACCGGCCGATTGACTTGGTCGTCTCCTTGGTGGCCTGGCGAGATACAGTCAAACCAAAACTTACTCAGACTCCTTCAACATTTCTCACATCATCACAGTTTATTCGCTATAGTTTAGAAAATAGTTATAAAATATGAGCAGAACTCAGTTGATATTTGACTGGTTTTGTCCGTCCTTCTGTTAGACTGTCTCACAAATGAATTATGTTGAATATCTGTCAGCTGTTAAATTTAACTACACAATTAGATAATACCAGTTTAGCTCAACCAATTACCAAGCAATGCTGCATTTTGTTCAGTCTGTGTGTAAAAAGAGCATTAGCAATTAAAGAAAAAACAAAAATCAGGTCAAAGTGTCTGAATAATTTTTGGTCCCAAATTATTATACATTTTACTTGTAGTCACTGTATGAAGAATTTTTGGGTATAATATGTCACAGTTTACTTTATTTTGCTCTCCTCACTCCTGGACCCACTCGTAAAAAAAATATCAAAAATGATATCTGGTGTCTGAATAATTTTTGGTTTGACTGTATATCTGTGGCCCGGCACAGCTCTCTTATTGCGCCCGGACTCACACCCTCGCCCTCATCGAGGTCTCCTAGCAGGTCAGCCGGGTATTCCTGTAGAATGGACAAGGTGTGCAGACATGCTGCAGCCTGGCCTGCCACCGAATACACTTTATCCGAGAGATATCTAGCTAGCGTCTCTTCCACCTTAGGCTTCGCCCCATGGCCGTGTTCCTTCAGCTCCAGGATGGAGGAAAAGTTCAAAGTCTGAGAACTGAAGACGCAATATAAAACCGGCTTCTTCTAACGGCTCGACACCTCAGGGTGGAGATCAGGAAAAAACGTCAGGCCCTAACGAAGAGGTTGTGATCTAGAGCAGTGGTTCCCAAAGTAGGGGTCGCGACCGAGACAGCGAGGGGGGGTCGCGAGATGATTTTATAATATTTATATAAAATAAAAAAATATAAATTTTTTACATTTTTATAACAATTAGAAATAGCATAGTTTGTCCATAAATGTAACAAAATACTAAAATAGATGTTAAATACATTTTTTTGTAAAAATCAGCCTTATCAGATTTTCCTTGACCGTTACTCCTGAGGTGATGACGACAGATTAACGACAATTAACGGTCAATTTACAGCACCAAGTTAAACATTCTGACACGTAGGTAATTTTTTAGGCTTTAAGCTTAGGATAATATTTTTATCAAAATGAAACAACGAAATGAAACGTTGGTTAATATCGACCAAAGACAACAAATGAAGGCCAGCGGAGGAGAAGCACCCAAGCGCGAGTCTCGGGTTCCTATGGGAACCGGAGCTTCTAATAGATCGATGCAGTGACGCAAGGACTTTACCAATCAGCGATTGGCTCTTTTACTTAGAAGGCGGGACAGTTTCTCCCGTTCATAAGTAATAGGAGTGAACTGTCTTTCTAGTCTTTGATATCTAGCTCAGGTGGGTCTGGCCGTGGTAACAAGCTGGTATTTTAAGTGAATGTAGGCAGGCCAGTCTAGTACCTGAACTCTTTTACTATGAAGCCACACTGTTGTAACATGTGCAGAATGAATCTTGGCATTGTGTTGCTGAAATAAGCAGGGATGTCTCTTAAAAAGACGTTGCCTTGATGAAAAAAAGGTTTATTAAAAAACCTCACAGTTCGAGCCCCAAATACGCACGAGGACAGCGAGGATCAGCTTCAAGAGAGACCGAGACAAAGAAATCTATCATGTAGCTTATCACATCATACGAAGTTTAAAACATTTAAATAGACATATCATGTAGTAATTAATGTATATGAATCTTAGTTGATTATAGGCTATTAGAGCTGGTTTGGTTGCTGAGAGATGGAGACGCGCAGAGACGGCAATTAACGCTGATTTGTGATCATGCTGTGCTAATTCCATTCATTCAGGTATATATTGTACAAGGCTTAAATCATTTAAATATACATACAATAATGTACGATATCATATCGTAGAACATGTCTATGATGTAGTAGCCTATTTGAGTTGATATTACTCTTGCCAAGCTCTGATTTCTGAAAGATGCGCGCATAGAGGAATTTGCGCTTGTTTTATTTGCATAGAGATTTTAGATAAGGTGTTTGGCTTCGGGAAGACCACTAATCTACGGACGCCCATGACCCATCTCATAAGGTGATGTTAATATTTAAATGACAGTAATGAGTAAATTACTATAAAATAATATAATGGATGTTTTGACTGTTGTGTTCTTTTGTGTTGTAATTATGCTCGTGTTTGGATAGGCCTGGTAGTGCGTGTGCACAGTTTCACACAACGTTTGTATACTTTAACCACCTCCTAGGATAGTAGGAGTTTATTTGGGGGCTCGTGGACTGAAAGGTTTGAGAAGCCCTGATCTAGAGGGCAGGAAACGTTCGTCTTGCTTACTTTAATGATGATCTTACTGTTTCTCGGCCGGCCAGTCGATGTTTAATCTGGCCAAGACACGAGTTATAACCTCCACAAGCTCCTCATAAGCAGAAGTGTGAGGTGGCGAGTCCTCAACATCTCCTGACAGCATCCAAGTCCTCAGAGCTGAAGAGCATCACTCGGGCTGATGAAGCCGCTGAGCATATGCTTCCTAACCCTGAGATAAGGCACTAGATCTGGCAGGTGAGGAGCAGAGAACAGCCAGAGCTCATCTCTAAACCCTCTGTTCTCAATGCACACAATCAGCCGCCTCAAACAAACAACACACAAATCGTGTGTATCCCCACCTGTGATGTCGCGAGGGCAAGGAGGAACACGTGATTTAATCTGCTGTTTGCTCGCCATCTTGCACTTTTATAAATAACTCCGAATGCATTGAAATGTATATGCTTGTGACAGACAAACATCACATAGACAGACGATACAAAGGCTAACGCTGTTTGGTTCAGGTTATGCTTTATAGTTTCCCGGTCATGATGTCACATGAGGTTCCGTCACGCCATTGGACCGATTTCACACATGCTTCACGACCCAATCACAGAGAGGCGTTCCCACAGCGTACAATTCTCAGACGCAGCGCGAGTTCCCTTGAGAGGAAATGCATGTGGTGTGCTCTTAGAAATGTCAGATTTGCATTTAATTTGGTTTTGAACAACAATTTATACTTCATTTATTTTTTTACTACTAATTTATAAAAAAAATGAACTAATCTTTTGATATAATGACTCAATTTCAGGTACAAGTAGTTTAATATTCTCCCTACACCTCTCAATCATATATATAATATATATATATATGGTTAGGTTTTCAAGTTTTCAAAATAATTAGATTTAATTTGTATGACATTTTTTACCATCAAAAATATGTTTAAAATATATGTATATATATATATATTTATTATTATAATTTTTTATGTTTTTAAAACATATTTTTGATGATACAAAAAAAATGAAATACATTTCTGTGGACAGCTCTAACTCATCTGAATACTCTTGAGATGTGCTGACCGTGACGCATAATCATGTCTGTGATGTCATTTCCTGTCTTATGCTTTTCTTGTCACATGACATGTTGGTTACACACACTGACTTTGATTCCTTTGACAGTCTTGTCAATCTTGTGTTGACCTCATGTATATTTGATCAGTACCTCACCTCACTGATGCTGTTGCCAGGCAACGGAGCTCCTCATCTATAAGTCATGTCTGACATCATAGAGGGATGTCACACTTCAGACTGATGGAGTGTCAATCAACTGAGAGGATCCATAATGAGATTCATGTCGAAATAAACGTGTTATGGTGGTTTTCCTGTTGTTTAGGTTTTGTCTGATGGTGAAGAAGGGCTATAGAGACCCTCCGTATCACAACTGGATGCACGCGTTCTCCGTCTCACACTTCTGCTACCTGCTTTACAAGAACCTGGAACTAGCCAACTACCTCGAGTAAGAACACACACACACACTCACTCACACACACACACACACACACTGAATTACTGAAGAAGTCGCTGCTGTTTGTGTTGTTGAGTGTATGTGTGTTTCTGGCAGAGATATAGAGATCCTGGCGCTGTTTGTGTCCTGCATGTGTCACGATCTGGACCATCGAGGAACCAACAACTCCTTCCAGGTCGACTCGGTACGTCAGAAACACTGCAGCTGTGGAACTCTGTGGAACAGAGCATGAAGTGTAATCAATTAAAAGTGTTTTCTGCATTTATTGTTTTCTCCAGCAATCCGTCCTGGCGGCTCTGTACAGTTCAGAGGGATCTGTGATGGAGGTACACACACACACACACACACACACAATCACACACACACTGTTAACATGCTTATATTTACTCATAATGACCAGGATTATTTTAGTATGATTGAGATGCTATTAAAGTATTTATTAATATTTTCAATTAGTTTTTTTTTCTTCTGTTTTTCTTTTAATTTTAGTAAGTTTTAGTACTTTTGAGGTTTTGTATTTTGTATTAGTTTTGTATATGTATCTACTTATGTTTATTTAGTTTTAGTTATTTTAGTACTTCAGTTTTTTTATTTTATATTTCGTTTCGTTTATATTTTAACTGGTTTTGTTTCAGTTAATGTATCTAATAACCCTGTTTGTCTCAGATTAAGCCAGGGGTTTGAGCAGTTGTTAAAGCATTAGTTCACTTCAGAATTAAAATGTCCTGGTATTTTACTCTCCTCCTCGTCATCCAAGATGTTCATTTCATGATCAGGTTTTTGAGGAAAACGTTCCAGGATGTTCCTCCATATAGTGTCTTCAATGGGGTCCAACGGGTCGAAGGTCCAGATGTGAGTTTCAGTGCAGCTTCAAAGTCTCGACACGATCCCAGAAAATGAGGAAATGAGATGGAGTTTCTGATGACGTAATGTGTGTCGCATCGCAGCGAGTGCAAGACCAGCATATGTGGTTAAAAGTATATAAATTTTTATGTTGTTATAAATGTCCGCTGGTTTGTCTAGATGAGACTCTTATTCCTCGGCTGGATCGTGTCGAGACTCTGAAGCTGCACTGAAACTCACATCTGGACCTTCGACCCGTTGGACCCCATTGAAGACACTATATGGAGAAACATCCTGGAGTGTTTTCCTCAAAAACCTGATCATGAAATGAACATCTTGGATAATGTGGACAGGAAATTATCAGGACATTTTTATTCAGAAGTGAATTAATCCTTTAAAGCCACACAGAAGCCGTTGTTGTGGTAGATTGACAGATGAGTGGGCAGTTGTGTGTGTGTGTGTGTGTGTGTGTGTGTGTGTGTGTGTGTGTCTGACAGGTCACAGAACAGTTTGGATCTTTTTCATCACACTTGTGATTATCTGCTGCCCTCTGCTGCTCAACTGACTCAAACACACTCAGTGATTCAGTGTGTGTGTGTGTGTGTGTGTGTTTCAGAGACATCACTTTGCTCAGGCCATCGCGATCCTCAACACACACGGCTGCAACATCTTTGAGAAGTTCTCTAGAAAGGTGAACCTTCTGCATCTTCTTTTGGTTAAGAAATGAAAAATAAATCATTTTGTGGTCCGTTCCCTGACCATGATGCTTTGCTCTCGGTGTTCCAGGATTATCAGCGGATGCTGGATCTGATCAGAGATATAATCCTGGCCACAGATCTGGCTCATCACCTGAGGATCTTCAAGGACCTGCAGAAGATGGCCGACGGTGAGACGCCAGTGTGTGTGTGTGTGTGTGTGTGTGTGTGTGCTTTGAAATGTTGATCATTTTTTAAATGATGTGTGTTGTGAAAAGCTCTTATGGAAGTAAAATAATGTGCTATACAAATAAATGTGAAGTGAATTGAACATTCATTTTTTAATAATAAAAAAATATTTTACAAGTCATTAAATACATTATAAAAAAATAAAAGTTGAAAAAAGTTAAAATAATTAAATTAAATAAAAGTTAAAGTTCATGTTGTAAAATAAAACAATAATGCAAATAAACAATATTAACTAATGAAATATAATATCAGTACTTCAGAATAAGCTAAAGAAGTACGAGACTAAATCCCCATCTCTTCATCATTTGTGTGTGTGTGTGTGTGTGTGTGTGTGTGTGTGTGTAGTTGGTTATAACCAGAAGAATCACACGCATCGCAGTCTGTTGCTGTGTCTCCTGATGACCTCCTGTGACCTCTCAGACCAGACCAAGGGCTGGAAAACCACCAGGAAGATTGCGGTAACACACACACACACACACACACACACACACACACACACACACACACACACACACACACACACACAAACTCACTCACTCACTCACTCACTCACTCACTCACTCACACACACGCACACACACACACACACACACACACACACACACTCACACACACACACACACACACACACTCACTCTCACACACTCTCACTCACTCACTCACTCTCTCTCACGCACACACACACACACACACACACACACTCACTCACACTCACTCTCACACACACACACACACACACACACACACACAGCACTCAGTGTTTCTCACTCTTCTGTTGTTGTGTTGCAGGAGTTGATCTATAAGGAGTTTTTCTCTCAGGGTGATTTGGTGAGTTAAACTTTAGCATATGTTTTCTTGAACGTGACCAACGATCACGTGACCAAATCACATGTCATTTATTTACAATCACAGTGGTCATGTGACCAACCTTCAGTATTGAGATATGGTTTAAAATAATGTAAGTTCTTGCTTCAAAAGAAACATTTAAACAACATGTAATGTTAAAAAGGTCAACAAAATACTGATAAATCACTGTTGACATTTCAATAAGATGTTGAAAATATGTTATACAGTGTTGCAATATCAACTTGATTCACTGAATAAATGTTAAAATGCTGTCCGGGTTTCATTAATCACAAATGTATTATGCGTTTTACATCATAGCATTTTTTTTAATTACTTTATTGACTTAATTTCCAGGTTTAACCCTGTAAAGCCTGACATATGACATTTTATTTAAACAAAACAGTTTATGGAACATTTAAATAAAATATAAAAAGTTAGTGCATGTGTTTTTATGTTTAAATATTATCCATCAGGCTTTTATGGCTGAGAATATGGAGGAAAATGTAATTCAGAGACTCAAACTGAGCAAAAATATGAAATTTGTTGCAGATGCTGATATTAATATGAACTTATGATGCTTATAATGTAAATCAAGGAGATCTTTATATCAGTACAGCAGATACTGACATAATAAACCTTCCTCAAAAACCTGATGGACATATTTAAGATTTTTCTAATAAATGATAATGGTAAATCAAGTAGATCTCAGTTGCTTCAGTCCAGTTCAAATATTACTAACAATATCAGTTACTTGATAAAATCAGTGCAGATTTGACAGAATAAAGACACGTGAAGCTCGAGATGGAGGACGTTTGTACAGTTGTATAAAAACTTTTACTTGATAAAAGCACAGAAGGACTGGAGGAGATCGTGTGGACAGGTTTATCAGATCATGTTGATCATTTAGAGGCGTATCAAATACGGATTTATAGGGTTAAATGATGCAAGAGCACACAGAATGAAAGCAGTTGTGTGTTTTCTAGGGTTAAATGATTGTGTGTTTGTAGGAGAAGGCGATGGGAAACAGACCCAGTGAGATGATGGACCGAGAGAAAGCCTACATCCCTGAACTCCAGATCAGCTTCATGGAGCACATCGCCATGCCCATATACAAGTCAGTGTCGATGCTTATTCACTTTAACCCGTTACCTGACACTGTTTACATCCTTCTATAACTAATTCCATTTTGTCTTATAATATTACCAAGCATACATATTGAAAATAGCAGAGGGCCTAATACAGAGCCTTGCTGCACTCCATCATTTACTGACATTATCTTAGATTTTTCCCCGTTTAAAAAGACCAAATGGAAACGGTCTGATAGGTACGATCTAAACCACCTTAATGCCTGTCCCTGAACACCAGTGTAATGTCAATCTCACACAGGTCAATCTAAGAGTATTTTATGATCTATAGTGTCGAACGCAGCACTAAGATCAAGTAAAACTAGTATTGAGAAACAGCCTTGGTAAGTCACTTGTAATTTTAACTAGCCCAGTTTCTGTGCTATGATGGGGCCTGAATCCAGACTGAGATCCTTTTCCTTAAGAACCCAGATAGAAGATTTTTGATCAATATGGACTGATTATATAAAACCAATTCGCCCAGACTTTTCTTAAAACATAAATAATATAAGGCAATGTTTTTAAGAACTACAAGTAGCTCCCCTCGTTCTTGTACATAGTTGCTGTCAAAATGAGGAAAATATAGTACATCTTGAGTACTTGATTTCCATGATGGTTTGTAATGCTGTCTTTGTATTGACATGTATGTTTTTTATTGTTTTTTTTATTGTAAAGAAGCAAGTAAATCCCGTTAAATTTACGGTAAAAAACTGACAGCTGTTGCCAGAAATCTACCGTAAAAAATACAGTAGCAACATAGGTTTTACAGACTTAACTTAAATTTACAGTAAAAAAACATATTTCATTATCTGATATAATGTTAATTTATCGACCTATTTAAGTCACACGATCAATCAAAGCTCATCACAAGCAGCTTTTTCACAAGAAAGTTAATAGTAATATATAGAAGCTGCACAGTGTCATTCACACAAACACTAAACACCATCATGGTAACACACATGAAATTTAAAAAATGCAGTAAACATTAATTTAACAACATTAAATGTAACATAAAACCCTAACATACATAACAACTGATTAGAAAAAACTAAGAAAAACTATGAAGAAACAAAGTTATTTCAACAAAAAATACATCAAATGTGAAGTGTCACGCAGGGAATTGTGGGAATGTCAATTTACGTTTTTTCACAATGACTTGTTCTTGTTCTGGTATTTAAATTTAAACGGTATTTTACTGTAAAATTACATTAAATGTACAGTTAGATCTGTCACAATTATTCACCGAATATAATACGGAAACTCTCTGTTAACCAATTAACAGTTTTTCACTGTAGCTTTTTTACTGTTAAAATCACGATAATTTTTTACAGTGTATGTATTTTTCCTCTGAAATGAAAAAAAGAAGTACATGAGAAGTTAACATCTCGGATGATTTGTCCCAGGCTCCTGCAGGAACTGTTCCCGCGCTCAGCTGAGCTTTACGAGCGTGTGGCCGCCAACCGCGAGCAATGGGCCAAAGTCTCCAACAAGTTCACCATCCGCGGGCTCCCGAGCAACAACTCGCTGGACTTTCTGGACGAGGAGTTCGAGCTTCTGCAGTCGCAGGGCGCCTTCGGGGACGAATCGCATCGCATGAACGGATGCCTGGACGACGACTGCGACAAACTTCACCAGTGACATCACAGGTCAAAGGTCATCCACGGAGTTACGTCTCGCTGACAGTTACGAGGAAAGGTTCGTCGTCACGCGAAGGATGGCGTTGCACGGTCAGCGGAGCGTCGAACGTTTGGACAGAAAAATAGTGCGAATATGCCTAAAAAAAGTTACATTCTCAGTGGCCCCGAACTTATTTTGATTGATTGAATACTTAGATGCTCAAAATCGTGTCCAAACCGAAGTGAAACATTATGTCAGCTGAGAGTTCTAAAGTGTCAGCTGAGAGTTCTAAAGAGAACAGTTACAGTGTTACAATGTTACATTTTTTAGAACTTATTGTTTCAAAGCAGCTTCACAGTAACAAACAGGAAATAACAGAATCACTAATGCAAACTTCATCAAATATGAGACAAATTAGCTCTAACAAGACCGAAAAGTCAACAAGTTTTCCCACTGTTTACACGTACCAGGAGAAGCTGAAGGAAAACTAAGCCACACGGAAATTGATTTTTTGCTTTAAACTGATTTCGTCTCTCAGGCGTCAGATTTCTCCATTCTTGAAATCCCAAATCCTCTAAAAATGTGAGGCGAACGGAGAGCGACGGGACTGAAACACACGGATCTGCTGGGATCGGCCTTCTGAAACTCTGTACATACACTCGTGTGTTTTAAAGGGCTACACGGCCCTCACACTTTTCTTTCTCAGGATGGCAGAATGTGTGCGTCAAATGGATCTTGCCTTACAAATGTTTGCGTTGCCTTCCTGAGGGACTGTAAACCAGATGTATAAAAACATTCAGCCTGTCTGTGTACAGTTCTGAAGCTACATGGATATATGGGAATATCTGTTCGCAGTGTGTAAATGTGTGTTTGCACAGGTGTGACTGTATGTGCATTTGCCAAAACCTGCAAAGGAACGGAAAATGAAGAGGGTGATGATGTCTGTTTTATGAAAAATGTGACTTTGCTTGAACTACTTTCTCTCTCGTGGGTCGCCGATTTTAACCTGCAATGGAGTGTGAATTTCACAAAAACTCCACCATATGTCACCCTAAAATCAGAATAAAATACATGATATTTTGCATTAGAGAAATCACAGACAGCAACATAGTGTCGGCCCAGATCCAGCCCAGATCCGGGCCTCATGTGGATTCCACGCGTACCCGATGTGAGCCGGATCTGGGCTGACACTATGTTGCTGTCTGGGATGAAGCCTGTTATTAGGACCAATCATCCTGTCCTGACATCATTTTTGTCTATTTTTTATTTTTTATGATTATAGTTTTAGTAACAATAATAACCCTTGTGTATGTATGTATGTTTATATATATGGGTATGGAATCTTGTTTTCGCCACAGAATAAAACATTTTAAAAGATAATTGCGACTTTCAATCTCAGAATTGCGTGATATAAAGTCAGAAGGTTAGAATTGCGTTATAAAGTCAGAATTGCGTGATTTAAAGTCGCAATTGCGTGTTATAAAGTCAGAATTGCGTGATATAAAGTCAGAATTGCGAGATATAAAGTCAGAATTGCATGATATAAAGTTAGAATTGTGTGTTATAAAGTCAGAATTGCGTGATATAAAGTCAGAATTGCGTGATATAAAGTCAGAAAGTCAGAATTGCGTGATTTAAAGTTGCAATTGCGTGTTATAAAGTCAGAATTGCGTGATATAAAGTCAGAATTGCGAGATATAAAGTCAGAATTGCATGATATAAAGTCAGAATTGTGTTATAAAGTCAGAATTGCGTGATATAAAGTCAGAATTGCGTGATATAAAGTCAGAATTGCGAGATATAAAGTCAGAATTGCATGATATAAAGTCAGAATTGTGTTATAAAGTCAGAATTGCGTGATATAAAGTTAGAATTGTGTGTTATAAAGTCAGAATTGCGTGAAATAAAGTCAGAATTGCGTGATATAAAGTCAGAATTGCGTGATATAAAGTCAGAATTGCGTGATATAAAGTCAAAATTGCGTGTTATAAAGTCAGAATTGCGTGATATAAAGTCAGAATTGCGTGATATAAAGTCAGAAAGTCAGAATTGCGTGATTTAAAGTCAGAATTGCGTGATATAAAGTCAGAATTGCGTGATATAAAGTCAGAATTGCGTGATATAAAGTCAAAATTGCGTGTTATAAAGTCAGAATTGCGTGATATAAAGTCAGAATTGCGTGATATAAAGTCAGAAAGTCAGAATTGCGTGATTTAAAGTTGCAATTGCGTGTTATAAAGTCAGAATTGCGTGATATAAAGTCAGAATTGCGAGATATAAAGTCAGAATTGTGTTATAAAGTCAGAATTGCGTGATATAAAGTTAGAATTGTGTGTTATAAAGTCAGAATTGCGTGATATAAAGTCAGAATTGCGTGATATAAAGTCAGAATTGCGAGATATAAAGTCAGAATTGCATGATATAAAGTCAGAATTGTGTTATAAAGTCAGAATTGCGTGATATAAAGTTAGAATTGCGTGATATAAAGTCAGAATTGCGTGATATAAAGTCAGAATTGCGTGATATAAAGTCAGAATGTTAGAATTGCGTTATGAAGTCAGATTTGCGTGATATAAACTTTTCTCGCAATTGCGACTTCATATCACACAAATCTTGACTTTATAACACTCGCAATTGCGAATTTATATCTCATTTCGACATTTTTTCTCAGAATTGTAAGATATAAAACTCGCAATTACGTGATATAAATCCTAAGGGAAAAAGACTGACTTTTTTCCTCAGAATTGCGAGTTTATATCTCACAGTTCTGACTGTATAACACGCAATTGAAACTTTATCATGCAATTCTGACTTTATAACCCCCAATTGTGTGTTATAAAGTCAGAATTGCGTAATAAAAACACACACTCACGTAAGAAAAAAATCTGAATTTCAAGTTCTGATAAAATTACTTTATAACAACACGCAATTGCGACTTTATATCACGCAATTCAGACTTCTGCGTGTTATAATGTTATAATACCTTTTTTGTTTCTCATTCTGTGGTGGAAACAAGCTTCCATAATATGGGTCTTAAAAGTTGAATTATCATAAAATGAATGTCATAGTGCAAAAATATGAATGGTCTTGAAAACATCTTCATGCAAAACTTCAGTTTTTGTCTTGATTTTAGATATAATATGTCCGTTCTGGGGAAATTGTACTGATGTTTGACAGTAAAATGACTGCGAGTCTGACTCTTTAACCCAAAACACGAGAGTAAAACTACTGTTTCAGAGAGCCAGAGATCCTTCACACACCTTCTGCTTCAACATTACACTAGTCTGAGAGGAAAAACTGGACATTTGTGTTTTAGATATTTATGATAAACCGTCAGTCTGCTATTAAAGTTAAAGGTGAACGTTCAATGTAAGGAAATGTTATGGATTTCTGGCTTTTGAACATTTAATTTTTCTAATGATTTCTGCTGTATTTCAAAGGAAAAAAAATACATATGTTTTAAAAAAAAACATGCTGGCAGTCAACTTTAAATAATTTAAACGTTTTCTTATAGAGTTTCTTATTTCTCCATTGTATTTTAAGTTGATCATTATTATTACAGATATGATGCTATTGTTTTCTTGTGCAATAAGTGGTTTTTGCGTCGCCTCGTGTACATAACATCCGTTTCTACAGGATTACTTTTTACACACACTTTGATTCTATTTTCTGGTATTTGTACACGTTTGTACTGTAGGTGACGGTAAATAACATTGTTTTTCTTTTGTTTGGAATAAAAACCTTCTCTCGTGTCATTCATACACGGCTCTTCTGATGGTTTTGATTAATGAACTCGGGTTCCCTTCATCAGATTAATATTTGAAAAATAGAATTAGTTCTTATTTTCTGATGAAAGGCATATTTCTTATGCTTTACAATAAAGTTAAGTTTGTTAGTTAACATGAACTGCAAATGATCAATACGTCTACAGCATTTATTCATTTCAACATTTTCTAATTCAACTTTACGGAAATTAATGTTATTTAATGGCAGTGAGCCGACATGAACAAACACTGAACAGTTGTATTTGTATTAACTGAAGATTAATAAACAAGGTCAGAAATGAATTGCTCATTAATTTTATCCCTTAAAACTCATCTTTGATCACCAAAATGACATTTAAACGTTTTTTTCCTTGAAAAAAATGTCTTCATGCCTTAAAATATCTTAAATGTAACTCAACACTTTGCCTAATTTAGTATGCGCGGTTCTATGAATATGCAAATGAGCCCCGCCTCCACTCACTCAGCTCAGAGATCCACTGGTTGACGATCACACGTTGATCTGATTGGTTACAAGGTAGTTTGTGACGTCAGAAACACATAAGCGATTTCAAAGCGTGAGAAGTGGCTGCTAACACGACACCGTTCTAACAGAAAACCCTTAATGCTCTTCGGCCGTTTATTTGCATAAAACAGTGTTTGGCGGCTCGAGAACGCAAACCTTGAAATAGGTTCCAAGGTACAAGCCCATGATATTGGAAACTCATATACAAACACATTTTTTCCTCACATACATGTTCTTTGTGAAATATTAAGTGTATCCTTATTAATAGGAAACCTGTGTTCTTTAAGGACTGGATGGATAAAGGTGTCTGGTCCATTGTACACCTTATGGATGGGGAAGGAAATTTCCTTAGTTAAAAAATACAGTTAGTGAAAAATACAATATTATTCGTACTCTGAATTTATATGTCTTTGTTAAAAGCTGCTTTGTTAAACCCTTCTACCAAAGGTAAAAGAGGTTCAGTTTAAAATGATTAATGATATATATCCTTGTAATGCGTTCCTCAGACATAGATTAAATTCAGAATTTCTGAACCTGTCCTCTGTTTCTCCTGACAGTTTCCACACTGACGTAAAGATATTTTAAGATTCTCTAACCTCAACCCAGGACATGAATCATGAAGCTGTTAAGACATCTCGACTCTTGAAAAAGATACTTTATGTATCAGATGTATCATTGATTTTTGATACAATATGCAAAATATAGATTCCATTGTTTTACAGATTCAAGTGTTTTTATGACTCTGTATTCCCCTATTGTTAACTCAATAAAAAAACAAATGTGTTTTGGGAGATGGAAACGTACTTATTGGCTGTAATGAAGCACAGATGGAAAAGGCAAAGAAAATGAGCAGTGTGGGAAAAACTAAAGTAGCAAAAGTGGTACAAGTGAGGAAAAGAACTGATGCAAGGGAGTTTGTCTGGAGTTCCTCTTACAGTCAATATGGAAGAACTAGTAGAGAATTTGAGGCTGAAATAGATCGGTTAAAAATGCCAAAAGAATGACAATGGGAATTGAGAAAGTCCACTTTGAATGAATTTGGTAATTTGGGAGTTTGGGAGTCCACCTAAGGAGTTACACTCTGTATTCATTAAGCATAATACAAGGCAGTACATTACTATGAGATGCTATTACTGCAGGAATTTGGTCATGTGACTAAGATAAGAAACAGAGAAGATGAACTATAGATGTGGGGGATCATATGGGAAATGTGGTCAAGTATTATATATGATTTGGTGTTCTCTCTGCCTTTTCTTCCCCTTTCTGATAAATTATACATTATAAATCACTATTATTTTATATATGTGTTATTATTTTGATTTAGCTGGATCAATGTGCACTGACCGCCACAGTGTTCTTGTCAGAGAACTCAGAGTCATGGATAGATGATAGCCTTTTAATGATTGCTTTGGCATCAACATAGATGGACATTTGCAAGGTTTTCTAAACAATGAAAGAAAATAATAATCAACATAAATTTCACCTAAGTGTTATATAAATGAAAACTCAACATGAAGTATTTGCTTCCTTATACAAGTTATAACGATCGCTATTCAAACTTCAAAGGATTGACGGCATATAATACAGAGTGCAATTCACGTGCGGTAAATCGGCCGCTGTGATATAGACGAATAAACTTAGAAACAATATCTACAACAAATACTCTTGCACTATAACATTAATATTGAAATAACACTGGACTTACTTGTCCGTTACTCGTACAATGTCCTTATAATGCAAGCAATCCCGCGAACTTTCCAGTCAGAACGGCTGATGCAACTCTATGGCGCTACGCTTATTCTCAGTCTACTAAATCAGCGTAGGCTCCGCAACTGCGCTGGTTGCGCACTATTCAGTGACGTACAGCGCTGAGCGCATCTCCGCATCTCCGTTATTATGCTAAACATGTAGAATTCAGAACAGCCGCCCCCACATTTGAGAAGCAAATGTGATGATTAGTAGAATTCTTTATGTTTGCGGATTTACTGTATTATCTGGCAGTCCGGGAAGTGGGATAAGACGGGCTACAGGTCGTGTGTAGATTTTATCCCGTACTTGAATTTCAACAGCTCGTACACAATCATCTCTGCTTGGAAGGAGTTTCACCACACGACCTATAGGCCACTGGGCTCGTGGTAGGTTGGGGTCAATTATCATTACCACGGTATCCAGTGCAAGGGGCTCTGTTGGATGCTGCCATTTGTAGCGGGGATGAAGGGTTGGCAGGTAATCTCGTAGGTAACGGATCCAAAACTGATCTATTAAGTTCTGACAATGCCGCCATCTACGTCTTCCTATGGTCTCAGGAGCATAAACGGCTTGTGGCAAAGAAGCGTCCCGCCGCCCCATGAGAAGCATATTTGGTGTTATAGGGTCGGGATTTGCCACGTCAGCTGAAACATACCCTAGAGGCTTGGAATTGAGGATACCTTCCACTTCAACTAGGATGGTGTGAAGTACATCTTCTGACAATGATTGAGCTCCCACAGCGACCTGGAGTGCACTCTTGATGGAGCGAATCTCCCGCTCCCATGCTCCTCCGAAGTGCGGTGCATTAGGGGGATTGAATTTGAAATCAACCTGGTAATTTGCCAGTTGTTGTTGAAGCTGCGGTTCCAATTCCTTGAAAGCTGTTTGGAGTTCCCTGTCAGCCCCTTTGAAATTCGTGCCTCGATCCGAAATGATTTCTGCTGGTTTGCCTCGCCGGGCAATGAACCTGCGGAGGGCTAGTAGAAAGGCATCTGTATCCAGTGAATTAAGGAGATCCAAATGAATAGCACGTGTCGTCAGGCACTTAAAAATCACTCCCCACCGTTTCTCATTTCGTCTGCCTATCTTGGCAATGAATGGCCCAAAACAATCAACACCTGTTGAGAAGAAAGGTGGGCGGAAGATGCGTAGGCGAGCCTTTGGCAGATCAGCCATTTGGGGAACTTTAGGCTGTGCTCTCCATCTCTGACATTCTGGGCAGTGAAGTTGGTACCTTTTAATGACTTGTCGACCTCTCAAAATCCAATACTGTCTTCTGATTTCTGCAAATAATCTCTCAGATCCAGCATGTAGCAGCTGTTTATCATAATCTTTAATTATAAGCATGGTAGCAGAATGACGAGGATCGAGGACAATTGGATGAATATCAAGGTCACTGACATGCTGTAACTGCCGTAGCCTCCCACCTACTCTTATGAGACCTGTTGTTTGGTCCAGCTCTGGTGATAGATTTCTAAGTCTACTGCTGCTATGAACTGGCTGGCCTGCTCTTAGAGAAACAAGCTCTTCCGGAAAACTTTGTTCTTGGCAGGCTCGAAGTAGAACAGCTTCTGCTTCACGGTAACTGTTTATCAATTGAGTCTGGTTTGGCTCTGCCGCCCCATGGCATTACTGACGTACAGCCTCGACAAGGTCCTTCCATGAATCAAACTGGTTTATGTCTGGAATATTCTGTGGTATTGATGCAAAACTACAGAAAGTCAGACTTTTTAGTTCATTGGACTTATGTGGCTGAGTGATGTGTGGTCTTTTAGGCCATTCATCTGAAGCTTGCAAGAGGAAAGACGGCCCATTACTCCATCTGCTCGGTCTAGTAAGCTCTAAAAGTGTTTTGCCCCTTGTCAAGTCATCAGCTGGGTTATTAAGTGAGTCGACATAACGCCATGATCGCTGATCTGTCAGTTCTTGTATTTCGGATACACGTGTGCCAACAAATACCTTGAACCGGCATGACTCTGACTGTAGCCATTCTAGAACAGTTGTAGAGTCTGTCCATAGTGTGGTCTGTTTCAAGCAGAATGACAATTCTGCATGGATTAATTTTTTCAGCTGTGCTCCAACAAGTGCTGCGCACAACTCTAACCGTGGCATGGTCTGTTGACGTTTTGGGGCCACTTTTGACCTGGCCATTATGAAGGAGACATTGGTAGTGCCCTCATAAGTTGTAGAGAGGTATGCTACCGCTCCATACGCCCTTTCTGACGCATCACAGAAAACATGAAGGTGGTGCTCGATTTCAGGATTATCCATTGCTTCAGGAACATAGCAACGCTGGATTGAAACTGAGCTGAGGTGTGGTAATTCACTCTCCCAGACATTCCAAGACTCACGCAGATCTGCAGGGAGGTCTGGGTCATCCCAGTCTCTTTTCTTTGACCATAGCTGCTGTATGAGAATCTTGGCTCTGGTGGTATAAGGCGTGATGAAACCCAAAGGGTCATACTGACTCGCTAGTATCTTGTAAACTGTACGCATTGTTAGTGCTGAATGTTTGATAGGTCGGTATTTGTAACCCAGTGTGTCTGTTCTACAATTCCAGCAGAGTCCTAATGCAGGTTCCTGAGGGTCACACCGATTGTATTCAAGCCACAGTTCCATGTCCTTGGACCTAGCATCAGATGGTAGGTGAGCCACTACTGATGATTGGTTGCTCGTCCACTGCCTAATTTCAAACCCGCCATCTGCCAGTATTGCACGCAAGTCATCTACTCTAGTCTTGGCTGCTTCAGCAGTAGGTAAACTCTCCAGACAGTTATCAACGTAGAAACCGGATTCAACAGACTGGATGAGGTCAGTAGTGCTGCGTGGGTGTTCTTTGATGTGCTTTTGTAGTGCATAGATAGCACAGCAAGGACTACTGGTTGTCCCGAACGGTAGCACCTGCCATTCATATACTTGCGGTGGGATCTCCCGTAGTAAATCCCGCCAAAGGAATCTCAGTAAGGGTCTGTCCTCAGGTAACAGTCGAACCTGGTGAAACATACCCTTGATGTCTCCACTGATCGCAACACAGTGCTGTCGAAATCGCAGTAAGACCCCGAGCAGGGATGGTCCCAGGTTTGGTCCTGGCAGGAGCTGCTCATTGAGGGAAGTACCTTCGTAGACAAATGAACAATTGAATACCAGACGTGCCTTACTATTATGGTAGACGAGATGATGTGGCAGGTACCAGGATTCCTCCGATTCGTTAGCTTCTTTAGCTGTGATCTCCTTTACATAACCTGCTTGAATTAGTCTATTCATCTCACCTTGATAGTCGGCTGCCTTCTCTGGTTGATCCCGGAGTCTCCTTTCGGTACTGCGGAGATTGGAAAGCACAGATTCCTGAGGAGCACGGAGCTTGGGGGAATCGTCTCTTCTTAACAAGGGAGTGGCATAGCGCTGAATTCCATCAACTAACACCCTGCAGGTCTTGCCATCAAGGATCTCAATAGATTCTTGGTCATGTTTAGATCGAGTTAACAGCTTTTCACTGCGGTAAGGTAGAGAATCTAACTTCCACAATCGCTCCACGTCTCTATAGAGGGTATCATGGGCTGCTGCAGTGGTGATAAAATAACTCTGAAGAGTGGAAGTTGACCGATTTGAAAGACCTTCAGGACCTTGAAGAGCCCACCCAAGTTTTGTACGGACTGCAACTGGTCCAATCTGAGTGTCTACATGAATTGTTTCCACTGCAGTAATCAGAGAGCTATTATCTGAGCCAATCAGCAACAAGGGCTGAACATTCTTGAATGACTGCAAAGGAATATCTCTTAAGTGGACATATCGACGTTGAAGAGCTTTCACTGGATAGCTCTGTTCCACAAGATCTAATCCATCTGCAGTGAAGGCATTCTGGATTCTGTACTTGACTACTGGATTGCTTCTGGAGGACACTTCAAAGGTAACAACTAAGCCAGTCAGGAATGTGACATCAGGACGGATAGTACGTAAGGCTAAAGTTTCCTCCTTCCCTTCCAGCTGAAGCTGTTGAGCAGCGGCAGGTAGAAGCATGGTACGTTCAGCTCCGTCGTCTAATATCGCAAAGGTCTCAATTGTTCTGTCCTTATTATGTAGAAGCACAGGCACAACTTTCAGTAGTACTCGACCTGAGGGACTGGAAGGTGTGAGATAGATCCTACTGTTTAATGCACTGGTGTGCTTAATCTTGGATCGCTGTTCGGCGATTCCATGGAGGACTTGGAGGTGTATCTCCCCACAGATTCCACATGGTTTCTTTAAATTACAGTCCTCTGGATGATGGGAACGACCGCATTTCCAGCACCGTTTCCCGTCTGCTATCCATTGCATGAGGTTTTCTGTAGATTGCTCCTTTATTTCTGAGCACTGGGTTATGTAATGCTCTTTGCTGTGGCAGAATAGGCAATGGACTTTGGATTTCTTCCATTGAGAGGGCTGAGATACCGGCTTATGTGATTTGACACTTTGGGGTTCTGTACCATGGTAGACTGAAGCACTCTGTCTTTTCGATCGGGTTGAATCCTTTCCCTGAAGTGAGTAGGAGGATTTCTCTTTCTGATAACGTTCAACTAGTCTACTGGATAGACGCTGTTGTTGAGCTTTACTCTGCAGCCAACCAGAAAAGTCCTGAAGATTATATGGATTGAGGCTGGCGACATTCAACTTGCCTTGCATCTGTAAGAACTCAATGAAATTGTCTCTGAGATACTTGGGCAGTTTGCTAAGGAGTCGGTCTACATGGGAACAACAGCTGAGTTCAATGCCTCTTTGGCCCTCCAGGGACAGCAACATACTCACAAGAAGATGAACCCTTAAGGCAAATGACTGGAAACTACTAGCTTCACCGACCTTCACATCTGGAGCATTGAGTATGGCTGCTATTTCGCTCTGAGCTAATTGATGTGGCTGTCCATAATGCAACTGTAGAGCCTGCATTGCTGCTGTATATGGCCGAGCTTCATGTCGACAAGACTGTCCAATCATTTGAGCCTCTGGAAGTTTAAGATGTTCAAGTAGCACGTGATATTTGTATTTCTCTGACAGCTCAGGATGTGGGTCTAGTAGATTATCCAAAGCTAGTTTCAGATTAGCGAAATCCCTTTCACTGTCTACAGCAAAGTCTGGTATGGAAGGTTTTGGCGCTCCATATAAATTAATGGGAGGTGGAGGAGCTGTCTGACAATTATCATATTGTGGCCAAGTCACTTGTTGTGCTGGGTAGTGAACACCATGTGCACCAGTATAATTAGGCTGTGCTGGGTAGACACCAGGATAATTAGGACGACAGCCAGCATAAACGGAAGGTACAGAGTGTTGCATCGTATGTATTGCAGTCTGAGGATTAGTGGCCCATTGCTGCTGGGACAAAAAGGGGCTGCCTTCAACTCCTAAGGACCTTCTAAGTTCAGGAGGTGACTTATCTTCATACTGCCTTTGTAAGAGTAACTGTCCTTGTAAAGCAACATCAGAAGCTGTAGGGAGTTGTGGAGACACAAAGCATGATGATGGAATTGAGTGAACTGAACTCATATCATTCAGTGCAAGTGTTCGCTGGGCAGACTGAGATCTTATGGTACCCTGTGCCACGTTTCGCATAACTGGAACTTGTGAGATTGAAGGTAATTCAGCTCTTTTTTGTTTAGCGCTCATTGCATCAGGCGGAGATTCTGGAAAGTCAACTGGTGTCTTTGTGAAGTGTGGAGCAGTCGAGGTAATGTTATGAACAGACTCAGGGGAAAGTGCTCCCTTCTGAGATGCTATATCCGCTTCTTGGAGTGAGAGGTTATCTGCTTCTTCCTCCAGTAGGAAAGCATTAATGCGTTTTAACATATCCTGTCGACGCTGCTGCCTTTTCTCATAAAGAGACAGTCTGCTTGTAAGCTGTGCAATCTCAGCTGACTCCTCCCTCTCAGCTGCAGAGATGTTTACCATCAATTCTCTCAGGGACATTTTATCAGTTGATTGAACTCGTTCTGCTTTACGTACTGGTGTAGACATACTTGGCAAGGATGATGCTCTGTCCACAGCTTGGTTTACTGCTGAAGTCACTGTATGTGTTTCTAGTGAACTTGGTGGGGGACTAGTTGACCTCGTAGATTTATAGTCCATAACATAGTCATCCAGGTGCCTAGGAAGTTTACTCTGTCTCACTGGTCTCCCAGATGACCGGTCTGGACTGGACGGGTTATCATCAGGCAATGACATATCTGTAGTAGTCAGCATCCGGCTCGAAGGACCATGTTATAATTTTGATTTAGCTGGATCAATGTGCACTGACCGCCACAGTGTTCTTGTCAGAGAACTCAGAGTCATGGATAGATGATAGCCTTTTAATGATTGCTTTGGCATCAACATAGATGGACATTTGCAAGGTTTTCTAAACAATGAAAGAAAATAATAATCAACATAAATTTCACCTAAGTGTTATATAAATGAAAACTCAACATGAAGTATTTGCTTCCTTATACAAGTTATAACGATCGCTATTCAAACTTCAAAGGATTGACGGCATATAATACAGAGTGCAATTCACGTGCGGTAAATTGGCCGCTGTGATATAGACGAATAAACTTAGAAACAATATCTACAACAAATACTCTTGCACTATAACATTAATATTGAAATAACACTGGACTTACTTGTCCGTTACTCGTACAATGTCCTTATAATGCAAGCAATCCCGCGAACTTTCCAGTCAGAACGGCTGATGCAACTCTATGGCGCTACGCTTATTCTCAGTCTACTAAATCAGCGTAGGCTCCGCAACTGCGCTGGTTGCGCACTATTCAGTGACGTACAGCGCTGAGCGCATCTCCGCATCTCCGTTATTATGCTAAACATGTAGAATTCAGAACAATATGAATTTGTCCAGAACAAATAATTAATGATCAGTTCTACCAGAAAGACTCGGGAGAATTATTTCAATAAACCAAACATTTATTGACAGCTCAGCAAGCTGATAATATACAAAGTCATTTGGCGTAGGCCCCGTCCGTAGTGCATAATCCGAGGGTATCGGATCTGCAATTCCTGCCTGAAGACGAAGGCAGGGGCGCAGCCGACCCCCCCCCCCCCCCCCCCCCGGGAGGTATGGACAGGACCATCCTGGTGGTGGTGGGGAGGATGGGGGTAATCGTCGCTTCAGTATCTGCAAACTCAAACATGTGTAAGTACCGAGCTTTTATACAATGAGCCTACGAATATGATTGGATAGAAGTGAAGGCAATAGGTGACATAGTAATTGAGTCTTCCCGGCAGAACTTATGCTAAAGCTTTCATTTTCGGTAATAAAATAACATGTACAAACAACGTGCATAAGCTTTCTACAATGACGTTTTCCTCATTGACTTAGGCCTACGATGGAAGTCAATGGGGACCGAAAATGGTTTAGTTACCAACATTTTTGAAAATATCTTCCTTTTGTGTTCAACAGAACAAAGATACTCATACAGGTTTAGAACAACTTGAGGGTAAGAAAATGATGATGATTTAAATTTTAAGGTGATTTAACACTTTAAGTAATGTAGTTAACTATTGTTTACAAATGAAACTGACCCTATTGTAAAGTGTTACCAATGTCTGTATATGAGAAGAACGTTGCACATTTTTTTATTTAACGTTGCTCTCTCTCTCTCTCTCTCTCTCTCTCTCTCTCTCTCTCTCTCTCTCTCTCTCTCATTAAAGCTACAATATGTTTTTTTTTTTCGCCACTAGGGGTCGCTAATCTCTCACAATAACAAAGGCGTAGGTTTACGACGCAGTGACGAGCTGAATGATGGGACTTGCTGTCAAGCTGATGGAGCAATGTTAATGGATGAGTGAAAACATTCATGTTTTTTAACATTACAGTACATGAATCAGGTTGCGATTGCTAATAATAGACAGATATCACACGCGAGTCCCGCGGATATAAAGGAAAAAGGATATTTAATTCTACCGAACTATCCGCAAGTTCTGAATTATACTCACACAGGTCAGTTTATTAGACGGATTAAACTTGTGAGGTAACACAGCGCTGTTTCACTTGGTCTAACATTACACTATCACACTAAACAGTATGTGTTAAAAGTTATGTAATTCTATGTGTTAGTTCGTTTGCTATATGAAACTAGCAGCTTACTAGTAAGCTAGATCAACATTAGAATAACATACAGATCATATTCTAACATTTCATCATGTTGAGCTATACATTGATTTGTTTTATGTACATTTGCTCACCTGTCTAATAAAGTGCAAAAGCGGTGTCGCTGTCAAGTCGTGACTCGTGAAGCTCTGTCAAGTCATTTTAGTTCTCCTTTTTTGTTCCAAAGTCTGCTTGCCATGGTCCATAATGTTTGAACGAAATAAGAACAACGTGCCGCTAAACGTTACGCACTACGCGGTTGTCCACGTCTGTCGCCATGGTTACATCATGGCTATGTCAGTACGAGCAGAAGGTTCCGGCTAAGATGGCTTCTCCATTTTTGTTTTAAAAAGTACACAAATCTCATTTACACCTACCTAAAGTATAATGTAAACACTCCTCATGTGTTTTGTGTCCTCAAAATGCGGAAATCTTCTCAGCAAGCTACTCACCCAAAGATTATCATCCCTCCGGCACATGGCTCGACTCCAGCTCCGGTCTCAGTCGATTCAGAGATGGAGGTACAGACCGACCCTGCAGTTAAACGTCGTGACTCATCTCATTTAACCCCTACTAAAGCAAACACCTTGAAATAAATAAGGTCCTGCGACAAAGACATCACTAATGCAACTCTGCTACAAGCCATCACTTCATTGACCGCTCGTTTTGACGCACAAGACGAAGAAATGGCAATGCAAATGCGGAGGAACAGTGTCATGATTGCAGAGATTTCCAAGGCTGTAGAGTTTAATGCCGCTGAAATTAAAGAATGCAAAGAAAAGTGCCTAGAGACGAGCAAATCACTCCTGAATTTAACAACAATAGCCTACACAAAGACCTGGCGAGCAGAACATCTGAACTCGAGCAGTATAGAAGAAGGAACCTCCGGATCAACGGCTTGAAGGAAAGGCCTGAGGAGGATCCCCGTAGGGAAGTGATTGGTCTTATTGCTGAAATCGCACTGCATCTCGTTCACAAATTAGAAGACGTTGTTGACACAGTGCACCGAGGCAAGAAGGAACCGGGGAAGCCAAGGCAGATGATTGTGCAGTTTACCATGAGGAAGTACAGGGATGAAATGTGGAAATCAACTAAGAACTCGTCAGTCTGTCGGGACCGCGGAGTCAGATTCACGGAGGATCTTACGAAGGAGGACCGGCTGGCCCGTGCAGAGCTGTGGCCTTTGATCGATCAGGCGCGTAAAGCTGGAAAGAAAGCGTATTACCGTGGACCTTTCGGTTACATTGAAGGACGACGCATTGACTCAACATAATCGTGTACTGAACTGATTATGGGTAGGATGGTGTGAGATATGATTGTTTGGAGAGACTCTAGGTTGTGAGGTATGTTCTATACATCCTGGTGAAATTATTGTTCTCTCTCATACAAGTGTTTGCACACTTTTTCCTTTTACATCTTGCTTTATTTTTATTTTATTTTTTTTTTCTCTTTTGTTTTTGTTTTAAATGTTTCCAGTTAAGTTACCGTTGTCGTTCATGTCATTAAATGTTAGGGGCATTCAAAACAAGGTCAAAAGAAAGGCTATGTTCTTATATTGTAAAGGTAACGGATCTCACTGTATTTTTCTACAAGAAACGCATTCTGTTGTGACTGATGCTGCCTTTTGGTCCACTCAGTGGGGTATGGAAACTTGTTTCCGCCACAGAATAAAACATTTTAAAAGATAATTGTGACTTTTTATCTCACAATTGCGAGTTTACATCTCGCAATTCTGATTTTATTTCTCAGAATTGCGAGATATAAAGTCAGAATTGCGTGAAATAAAGTCAGAATTGTGACTTTTTTTTCTCAGAATTCTGACTTCATATCTCGCAATTCTGAGAAAAAAAAAGTCACAATTCTGACTTGATATATTATTTAGCCATGGATCCTCCCACTCGGCAAGAGCTGCAATTTTATTTAATTATTGTCCAGGGAAAATAATGTCTTCTAGAGCTGATCTCAGTGGACATTGGCTAGCGGTAGTTTTAGACATTGAAAATATTTTTTTCATTTTAATGTATATGGCCACAATAATCCTAAACTGAATCAAAATCTACTACATGTAATGGACTTAATGGATGAGAATGGTAACATCTTGGATTACAATACCTTCACTCTAAAACACGGATTTGCCTGTCATCCAAAACAGTTTTTTATGCAATTACAGTAATTAATGCAATACCCTCTGGTATAAAAATGTTAACGAAGTGTTCCTTATCATACTCAAAAATTACGGCAGTCCTTCCGTCGCTATATGTTGGCGATGTTGAACTTGAAAATAAACTAGTTTGCACTAACAAATACATAAGACAAGTTATCATCCAATCTTGCTACCCATATCAAATTTTAAGAAATAAATTAGACCATATAAAATGTAAAAAACATATAAAAACCATACATTTGATAAAGATACTGTAAAATATTTTAGAACAGCTTATTTAAGATTTCCTCCTCCCCCACATGTGCCTTGTCATCTTTGTAAATGTCTCTCTGAAGATACAGAACATATATGTTTTTCATGCAACTTTTCTAAATCCTTTTGGAGAACATTACAGGACTGGTTGAAGATGTGGTGGCTGATAGTTTCACCTTCACCTTACAAAATATAATGTATGGGATAACCAAGGATTGTTGTAGGTTATTTGATTAGATTAATAACATTATATTACTGGCAAAATACTTTATACATAAATGCCCTCCTTTAAATCCCCTCCTTTGTTTATTATATTCAGAAACAAATTAAAATACTTCTCAGATGCCCTCTCTAAAATGAAAAATGCAAATGAAGTGCAATAGAAAATGAGTATTGTATAACCTGTAGTATTAGTATTAGTATTGGATAACCTGTTTTAATTGTTTTTCTTTTTCTTTTCTTTTTTCTCTTTACTTGTGTTGAGCCTTCCGCCTGTATTTTCTTTGTATAATAACTGTTTTGTGTCATTTTGTTGTATGCAGATTTTGTATTCAATAAAAAATAAAAATAAAATAAAAATAAAAAAGAGGATAGCACAGATATTGCATCATTAACAGGCAACATTTTTTCCAGGACGGGCCATTTTTTAAAATTGGAATTTCTCTGAAATAAAAAAATATTTGGAGACTTTTGGGATATTGTAAGTACACAACTGCAGGAAATATATCACACTGTGCAAGTGATTTTGGGATATTTTATTACAAAATTCTTACATATTGTACCTTTAATATAATTTAATTATTAGATTATATTAGGATTAGTTATTAAAAAATTCACCCCCCTCACTGTTGTCTGCTATTATTAGCTATATAGACCCCAACCACTTTTTGTTTCAGGCTGTAAACATGTTTATTTCTGCTGTAAAGTTGGGCATTTTAACATGGGGCTCTATAGGATTGACTCTCTTCTGCAGCCGGTCTCTAGTGGCCAGTCGATGAACTGCAGTTTAAGTCACTTCTTTCTCCGTGTTGGATTCAGGGAGAGAAACAGGAATGTTGTCTTTGTTCTGGAACTTGTGTCGCAGCTGGAAAACTACTTTAAACTGCACAACTTGAGCTCTGCACGACAAGATCGCGTGAGAAGTCGCGATTCAGTGTTTGTGAGTTCAATATTATTCCTTACGTTTAAGGTTGATTAGGTATATCTAGAGATAATCGAGTAGGCTATTTTGTTCAGAAATTGTTGGTACAATGTACACATTCATTTGTAAAATGATAGTGATTTATTTTTTTGTCGGAGGAGGGAAGAAAAGGCTGAGAGAGAGAGAGAGAAAACACCAAAACAAAACATATCGAGGCTCTGTGAGGAAAGGGAAACTATGAGGATGAACAACGCAATGTCCCTTTTAATATGGGAGAATTAAAAACAAAAGAGCTTTAGCTAAAACTTGGAAACCAAGCTATATCATGTTGAAACGTTTGAGTATAGAGAAGGCAAGGATAAGTTGTTAATGTTATTTAATAAAGTATGGGAGGAAGGAAAACTCACTGAGATGAAACAGGGGCGTTTTTCCTGTCCTTTGTATAATTTACATTTCTTATCTCTTGCTTTTAATTTGCTAAGAAATTAAATACATTATATATATATATATATACAGAAAATATACAGTACGTTTGGAAACTTCTATAGGAACTTTATATAGTTAAGGAAAAACTAAAGAACATCTCCTAAAGAGAAGAGAGAAAAACAAAACTGAATGAACCACAGAATATAAATAATAAAGTAACACACATAAAAACAAACAGAGAAAGACACGAGTGCTTTGTTTGCACAAAAAAAAAAAAATGTTTTTTTACCACTTTATTTACAAAGTATTAATCTAAAAGTCTGCTCTCACACGCATGTGTTGTGGTGCTCTCCGTTATCTCTTTTACATCTGTTTACATAACTTTTCTTTGCAAGCAATTACTGAGTTCTTTCCAAAACAATTGAGTCTTGGGGCACTCCCTAAATAGATGGTTGTCAGGGGAAATTTTTACAAAAAGCACAAATATCTTCCATGTTCACTTTAAAACATTGTACCACAAGTGCCTTTTTTTACAAATTTTACATGAAACCTCTTTCACTTTGTTTGTGATGCAGTACTTATGAGATGTCATCCAAATTTTACTCCAATCAATACGTTTTTTAAATAAAGAACTCCAGTGAGTAGTAACAGCAAGTATACATTTTTAGATGAGAGTAATGCTTGTTTGTGGAAACTTGCAAGTTTATTTTAAATATCATGTTAGAGGTCTTAAAATCCAAAACATTCAGTCCTCCTTCTATTTTTGACCTACAAATATTTTTTTCTTTTTTAATATAATGTGGTTTGTTCCTTCAAATAAATTTAAATAGTTTGGTGTCTATAATTTTAATTAATGGGGGGGGGGGGGGGGGGGGGATTATAAACCAACCTGGATAAACCCTCAACTTTAACTAATAACACACGGCCAGTTAAAGAAATATCTCTCATCAGCCAAGAATTCAGTTTCTTTTCTAATGATTGAATGATGATGGGAGTGAATTTTAACTGACCTGACTTCCTTATTTTTTGATACTTTGAAATATTTGACAACTTCTTTCACGTGAATATTGCATACTGTATACTGCGGTAAAGTCACAGGAACCTAGAGGCATAAGTTTACATTTATTAATATTTAGGGAAAGACCAGATGAAAACAGATGAAAATAACTTCAGACACTTAATTGCTTTTTCAACTTCAGTATAGTCTCTTAAGAAAAGAGTCGTGTCATCAGCTAATTTCTGTATCTTCAATTTTTATACCACGAAAGTTGTCTTTTTTAATATGAATGGCCATTATTTGTGTAACCAACAAAAAAAGCAATGGACTAATAGGGCAGCCCTGTCGAATACCCCTTTTAATTTAGAATCTATGAGAAGTTCCATATGCCAGTTTTACAGAGCTTATTATATAGATTTATCTTATAATAGGGTTCTGATTACTTTTTGAAATTTGTCACCAAAACTGAAAAATGTAAGTTTTAAAAATAAAGTCATGTTCAATTGTATCGAAGGCCTTGTAAAAAACGACAAACAAAATAAAACTATTTTCATTAATTATTTCATTATAATCTATAAGATCTAATACAAGTCTAATATCATTACAAATATGTCTTCCTTTTATAAAACCTGATTGGGCTCATCAATAATAAATTATAATCCTATCTTTAACCTTTCAGCGAATATGGAAGCAATAATTGTACTGTCATTATTAATTAAGGTGATAGGTTGCCAATTATCTAGTGATAATAGGTCTTTATCAGGCTTTGGAATTAAGGATATTAGACCTGGTGTCATGGAGGGTGGCAAAACCCCCTGATCAATAGATTCTTTAAAGACCACTAACAGAAATTCAGCTAGATCGTCTTGAAATGTTTACAAAAATTCAGCAGTTAAGCCATCATTACTGGGGACTTGTTTAATTTAATTTTTTTTATAGCTGTTCTTATCTCTAAAATGGATTCTTCCTTATCACAAGGATCTTTAAATTCTCCATCGATATGATCTATATTATGTTTTAGGGGCTTTAAAAAAATCTTCTATTTTGTCTACAGAACATGCATTGCTGGAATATAATTTATTATACAAATTTTAGACATATTTTGAAATAATAATAGGGTCCTGTGTTTCATGGCCATTAATATTAAGCTTTCTAATAGATGTATACTCTCCATTCCTTTTCTCCAAATTATAAAAGTATCTGGAATTAGTTTCCCCTTCCTCTAACCCAGGGGTTCTCAAACATTTTGGAGCAAGGGAGGGGCTGATGAAATATTTTTGCACAAATGGTCTCCACCCAGAGTCATATGCAGGGATTTCTAAATAGCCCACTGAGGTCCCAAAAGTGATCTTGCTAGGGGTGTTCGGGACAATTTTTGATTTTCTTGATCTACACATGTACATTTTAAGGTGTTTTTAAGGCCTAAAAATGGATAACTATAGCTTTAAAAGCATGTCAGTGGGCAGTGGCATACATTTTTTTTTGTCAAGCAGATTAACAGTTTAAATTTTACTATGAATGATCCACATACAAAATGGAAATGCAGAATGTATATGATTATTGTTCACATGTACATCAAAACACAATCACATATTCCAAACAGGAATGGCTTTAAATGAGAAATGTTTCAAGGATTATTTTGCATAGATGTTAAAGTCCAATATCTGAACACATTCGAGGTACACAAATATAGCCTAGCCTATATTTTTAATAATGGCAATATGTTTAATAGGTGCTTGTGTTGTTAAATTGAGCTTATATCCACTGTTATTAGCAAAAAAAACCATACAGTATATCTGTGTTAAATAGAAATCCATAATGTTAATCTCATCCTGGGCACAGTATGCTTCTCTTGACCTGTAGCTATTTCCTTTCCCAAAGCTGAGCTTTGCAAACTGATTGTTTCTGTCATTCGTTTAAATCTTCTTCTATCTAAAACAGCTGTTTAGTTTAGCTATTTAGGCCTACATCTTATCTCGCACTTTATGACTGTTAACTGAAGCGTTGTGTGGGAATTCAAGCTCGGCTGAAGCAGCTCAGACGAGAAGGTCAGTTATCATCGCAATGTGCAATATTCTTACAGCAACAAATTAAGTTAATATTAGGCAATTATTTCACAACTTTCATAATATACACTCATAGAAAAATTACAGAGGTCCGGACCTCGGGGACCTCAATTGTGGGTACGGCCCTGTCCCTATGCACTTTAATAATACAGCACAATTTTATAATCTTTCGTATTTTCCAGAAAAATAAGTTGCACCTGAGTGTGTAATACTTTGTTGTGTTGTTGAGGCATATTAGCCTTCCCCTCACTCCACAGCAAATCCTTAAATTAATGGTATTCAGAGCAAAACGAGAATGAAAAAAAAGTAGGCTACCCTATAAGATAATAATACAAATAATAATAATAATAATAGTATACAGACAACATTTATTTTTAACATCAAGTCTAAACGAATTAAGTTGAACTCATTCGGTCCAAAGTTTCCATATTTGCGATGTAGCCTAACATTTGGATGCTTAACTATTTATGTAAACACATACACGCATCAGCATCTTCACATGCGGAGAAATGAGATGAGAATGAGAATAATAGCAATTCGACAGTAGGCTATAATGAATGATTGACTGCCTTCATAGTGTACAACAGAGAAATTAAATTAAGCAGAACTTTTTATAAGTTCGATTGATTGTATTTTATTTTGATAATGAACAGGCTGCGATGTCAAATTAGCAGTGCTAGAACTGACATATTGTGTGCGCACGTGAGACGCCGGCGCGATTACTTGGATTTTTTCCTCAGCAGTGGAAACAAAGGAATACTCTTATTTATGGTCATACAGATAAGACAAGAGTACCTCATTCAAAACGGTAAAGTGTCTATTTTTTATTTGTGTATACTTTAAAAATGACAACAAAATATTATTCCTTTTAAAAATAAAGAAAACAACAGGATGTGGGTTCATGCCGTCTCTGGGTGTTTCTCAAAACCAAGAATGCAAAGAACGGACGGACGTGTGTTCTTGGGGAGAACACTCTTGCTAGTTGTTCTTGGAAGAATGAACTCACAAGGTGATGAGCACACAGAACGCTGCTGACAGTTTGAGATGATGTGTTCTTGCTGGTATTGCGCAATAATACCCCGCACAGACGCCGTCTGCAGTACACAACGAGAATTATTGACGATAACAGCCAGGCTTTATCGTCCAAGCCTACCCTCAGCTCAAGGGATTACGCTACAACTGTACACTACAATGTAATGTATATTCATAACAATAAAGCAGCGCTTATGGAGATTCTCACTTCTGAAAACGTTTGAGCACATTTTCGATTCGCCATAAATTTTCGTAAAAATGCCAATATTTGAAATCTACACAGTTGATTTCTCGCATCAAATGTTCTCAGAAGTGAATTTAGTGATGAAATAGCGTACGAAATTGTAGAAAAAACGACTTGAATTGACCTGCCTCTCCTTCCTCGAATGCCGAAATGAATGCTGGGATATTTCTGCCGTCAAGTTCACACAAGTTACCAACCATAGACATAATAAATACATAGACGCCCTATTGGCCGCTTTGGAACGTTGCTGCGATACGTCAACGCGCCCGCCATTTTGCGGAGGGCAAGACTGCGCTGTAATCAAATGCAAGTAAACAGGTGAGCTGCGGTTTTTCTGTATAAAACCCCCCAAAAATATATTTATCAACCGATTTCAGTGTTTTGTATGTGGTGTACAAAAAAGTTCCATTTCTAGTTATTTAAAATCTCGATAGTTAGACTTATAAAATTTATTTATTTTTAATAAGGAATGGCCAAAGCTCAGGGTTGTCATGTATTTGGTTTTTCATTCTTGGATAATAATTGTGAACACCCCCATACTGAGATATAATTTAATTTTCACATTAAATTAAATAAAGTTTTCTTATTGTGGGAAAAGCATATTCTGTCATTGACCCGATTTTAGCAATAAAAAAGATAACTGATGGATCCTTAATGGTAATACATGGTACAACTACAGTGCAATGCAAATAGTAAATATAAAATAAAGTGAGAAGTAGGCTAATAGTAAATAGTTTAGTCAATAAAATAAACAAACAGTATACAGCAAATTAAATAGTAATGAAAAGTATAATTATATAATATCATAAGTACTAATATAATAATAATAATAATAATAATAATAGTAATATATTGATAATAGCATATAGTTTATGTATAATACTATAATAATAGCAATAGAATATGAAATATCAATTACAGAATATAGACAATAAAAAATAAGTTAAATAGTTACTATGAATAGTACAATAATTTAACAGCATAACTATAATAGATTGATAAATCACAAGTGGTATATTATTATAATAACAATAATAAATAATGTAAATTTATATATTTTAAAATATTCTTACATAGGCTATATAAAATAAAATGACGCAACCCTGTCTCTTTTTGTTCAATTTCAGTTTTTAAAAGGTATAAGAAGCTATACAAGTCAAAAAATAAAGTAAACGATTCAGAAGTGTTTTGAGTCTGGATTTGAATGTGACTACAGTAGGAGCACATCTGATCTCCTCTGGAAGCTGGTTCCAGCTGCGGCTGGCATAATAGCTAAAAGCAGATTCGCCATGCTTAGAGTGAACCCTTGGTATTTTTAGCTGATGTGATCCTAATGATCTGAGTGATCTGTTGGGTTTATATTCTGTGAGCATATCTGCAATATATTGAGGTCCTAGGCCATTGAATGATTTATATACCAGTAATAATACTTTAAAATCAATCCTAAATTTAACTGGGAGCCAGTGTAAAGACCTGAGGACTGGTGTGATATGTTCATATTTTCTGGTTCTGCTCAGAATCCTGGCGGCAGCGTTCTGTATGAGCTGCAACTGTCTTATGGTCTTTTTGGGAAGGCCAGTGAGGAGTCCATTACAATAATCCACCCTGCTGGTGAGGAAACAAAGCATCTTATTCTTGCAATATTTTTCAGATGATAGTATGCTGATTTAGTTATTGCTTTGACATGACTACTGAAACTAAGGTCTGACTCTAGTGTCACACCAAGATTCCTGACTTGATGTTTAGTTGTTTGACCCCTAGAGTGAAGGTATGCGTTCACCTTGAGAACTTCATCTTTGTTTCCAAACGCAATGACTTCAGTTTTGTCTTTGTTTAACTGAAGAAAGTTTTGACACATCCAACTGTTGACTTCATCGATGCACTGGCACAGGGAGTCAATGGGGCTGTAATCGGTAGGCGATAGGGCTAAGTAGAGCTGTGTGTCGTCTGCATAGCTGTGGTAGATCTGTGTGTCGTCTGCATAGCTGTGGTAAGCAATTTGGTTCTTTCTCATTATTTGGCTCATTGGGAGCATATACAGGTTGAACAAGAGTGGCGCAAGAATTGAGCCTTGAGGGACTCCGCATGTCATGGATGTCCACTCAGACTTATGGTCTCCTATACTCACATAATAACCTCTCCCATCTAAGTATGACCTGAACCATTTTAGGACTATCCCAGAAAGCCCCACCCAGTTCTCCAGCCTGTCAAGAAGTATGTTATGATCAACAGTGTCAAATGCAGCACTGAGGTCGAGTAGTACCAGCACTGATAATTTGCCTGTATCAGTATTTAAGCGAATATCGTTTATTATCTTTATGAGTGCTGTCTCTGTGCTGTGGTGCGGTCGGAAACCAGATTGAAAATTGTCAAAGTATCCATTCGAGCATAAGAATTTGTTCAGTTGGTTGAAGACAACATTTTCAATGATCTTGCCTATGAAAGGAAGATTTGAAATCGGCCTATAGTTGCTTAATATGGTCTTATCCAGATTGTTCTTTTTCAGGAGGGGCTTGACAACTGCAGTTTTCAGGGAATTTGGAAAACTCCCAGAGAGAAGTGAGGCATTTACCACTTCTAGAAGATCTGCTTCTAAACTGTTTAACACACTTTTGAAAAATGATGTGGGAAGTGTGTCAAGAGCACAGGTTGATGTTTTAAGGTGCTGTACGGTTTCTTCCAAACTTTTGCCATCAATTTATTTGAAATCAGACATAGTAACTACTTTCTCAGGTGGTTTGATCTGTCTGACCCCAGGGCAACTCAAGGATGTGCTGATCACCTTTCTGATATTATTGATTTTCTCAGAGAAGAAAGAAGCAAACTCACTGCACTTGCTGTCTGAGAGCATTTCACTGGGAATCTGGCTTGGGGGGTTTGTCAGTCTCTCTACAGTAGCAAAAAGAGTGTGTGTGTTGTTTAAATTCCAGTTTATAATGTTTGAGAAGAAAGTCTGTCTAGCTTTGCCTAGTTCCATATTAAAAGCATGGATGCAGTACAACCTTCCCGGGCTCCTCAGTGGAAATTAATTGAAGAGTCATTGGTTTCTCCTCATAGATTGCAGGATGTGCTATTTTCAGGAATCAAACTTAAAAAAGCTTCTAAAGAATTTGGCCCAATTATAGCTAATTCTATATCTACATGGCGTCTGGTAGAAAAATATGTTAATCATTCATCAAAATTTTGCATGCAGTCTCCCATTTGGAACAATTACTACCTATTACGAAACATGAAACCATATACCTGTTCGCTCTGGTCAGATAGAGGTATTAATACATTAGATAATATTTATGATCAGACAGGGTTAAGGACATTCCGGGATCTGCAGTCCTGTTATAATCTGCCTGGATTCTCATGGTTCTTGTATTTACAGTTAAGATCCTCACTTAAAGCTTATGGAGTTCCTTGGAACAGACCTTTGACATCTCACCCCATGGCTCATTGGTTTGAATCCATGAAAGGGAAAACAGCCAAGGTCTCTATTATTTATGGTAGTCTTGTCATGGAGAAATGTGGAACTCTTGGTATCACCCGAATTTGGGACAGAGAGCTTTTAGCACAGGATCACAGTTTTGATTGGGAGACAATATGGCAAAATGTTTCAGTCTCGTCTAAAAACCCTGCTCACCAGCTGATAAACTACAATGTAATCCACAGAATATATTATACTCCTCTGAAACGTTTTAGAATGAAACTTATTCCCTCCCCTGTGTGTGATAAATGTAGCACTGGGGCAATCGGCAGCTTTCTCCATCTGTTCTGGGAATGTCCTCTGATCTTCAGCTTCTGGGTTAAAATTTCTTCTGTTCTATCACAACTTTTGGAACTGACAATTGATCCTGAGCCATGTCTTTTCCTTCTTAACGATGTCTCTTCTGTTGCTCTTACGTTAAATCAAAAACGGACTCTCTTCTCTGGGTTAACTGCTGCTAAGAAAACCATAATTAGTTATTGGTTTCCCCCTAATTCACTATCAAAGCAGCAGTGGTTGTCCTATTTTATAGATATTGTTCGTTTGGAGCGATCCTCTGCCTTAATTAATAGGGCAAAGATTAAAACTATTGAACACTGGAGCCAAACACATGACAGCTTAATGTCTATTCTTTAAACTTGACTGTTCTAAAGGGATAGGGGAGTACTTAGATGGGGATCAGGGCTAATGGGATGGCAGATTCCCTCTTTTCCCCTCTTTATTTATTGTAACTTTTAATTTTTATTTATTTATGTTTATAGGGGCCTTAATTATCTTTATCTCATTAGACACTTTCTATTTGTAAATCATTTATCTCTGACTATGTATATAGTTCAACAAATTATTTTTATTTTATTTTATTTAACTTATTTTATGTTATTAGTCTTTCTGTATATGCACATGTTTCTCTTCTGTATATCTGTTTTGTATTTGTTATCAGTTATGTCCTCCGCATTGAAGTAATTTTGTGAAAATTTGTCAATGCCAATGCTGATAGCCTTGTGCGTAAGAAATACAATAAAGTATTGGTCACAAAAGCATGGATGCAGTCTTTGTAGATGTTATAATGGACTACAAGTTTTGTCTTCCGCCACATGCGCTCTGCTTTTCTGCATTGTCTTTTCATATTTTGCACTGCTGTTGAGTTTCTCCAAGGTGCTTTTTGTCTGCCACTCTTCTTCCTGACTTTAACAGGAGCAATATCATTAATTACACTTTTAACTCTTGAGTTAAAAGAATCAAGGAGAAAATCAACAGAGTCAGCAGATATGCTTGGTGTTAAGGATATAGCCTTCATAAATATTACACTAGTGTTCTCATTTAAGCATCTCTTCTTGACAGACACAGATCTAGCTTCAGTGGCAGGAGAGATCAATATATCAAAGAAAATACAGAAATGATCAGACAGTGCTACATCCTTAATAACAATCAGTGAAATGTTTAGACCCTTACTGATAAGTAAATCTAGAGGGTGTCCACGATTGTGTGTGGGTCCATGTACATGCTGAGTCAGATCAAAAGTTTTTAAAATAGTTTTGATTTCTTTTGCCATATTGTTTTCTGCATTATCTATGTGGATGTTAAAATCTCCAGCAATGGCAAAACAGTCAAACTCTGAGGTAATTGTTGATAACAGTTCTGTAAAGTCCTCAGCAAAGGCTGGAGAGTGTTTTGGAGGCCTGTAAATAATGATAAGTAAAATGCGTGGAGCACCTTTTAACACAATACCCAGATATTCGAAAGACAGGCAATTCCCAAATGATATTTGCTTACAATGATAAATATCTTTAAAAAGAGCAGCTAGACCCCCACCTCTCTTAACAGCTCTGCAGACACTCATGAAAGTAAAATTAGGAGGGGCTGCTTCATTGAGGATTGTTGCACTGCAGCTGTCTTCTAGCCAGGTTTCATTTAGAAGCATAAAATCTAGGTTGTTTGACGTTGTCATTGACTAGAAGTGATTTATTTTTAAGTGACCGAATGTTTAAAAGTGCTAACTTAACAGTCTTACTTTTCCCCACAGCAATATTAGTAATAATAGGCACCAGATTAGTTGGGTTTGCTGTATGGCTATTGAAGGCCTTAGACTTTCTATCTTGTAATAGAACAGCAACAGAGAAAGATACAGGCACACTGGGTTCCTGCTTGTTTTGTAAACATTTGAGAAAGTTACTGTTATCAAAACGGGGACCCGACACATATCACTGAGAGCTGGTATCAGTTGTTTTTGGTTCACCTCGAGCAGATGGAGGAGGGTGTGGGCCCTGGCGTTGTGGCAGAGGCCGAAGAGCTCTCACAGGAGGAGGGGGAGGGCGAGCTGGGCCCGCAGGCTTTGGTGCGGGTGGTTGCGGTGCCTGCCGTTTTTTGGTTGGTATCTGGGGGCTTGCAGCAAAAGAGTGGGATAGTCTGGTTCCAGCATACACCAGTTCTTCCATTTTCTGTGAGAAGCACAGAAGTGGCGATGCTGGAGAGAGGGAAAAATTGTCTGGTGAAAGGGGCTGTTGCTCTGGTGTTATCTGAGGCTGTGATATGCTGTCCTGGCTTCCCTGGCTGTTTTCCAGGAAGTCGTCCTTGGGTGTTGAATCTTCGAGCAGTTCTAATATGTCTATCTGTGGTGAGCTCTGTTGGCAGAGCTCAGCTGAGATTGTGTCCGTGAGCAGAGGTTGTTGTGGCGGAGTGGTGTTATCATGTCCATTTTGCTGCTGAAGTGAAGTCCCGTGGTCATTCACACTGTGTCCAGGTGTGTGTGTGCCGTTCAGATTGAGTGGATTGGCACACACTGCAGAAGGATGATTGAGGGAGAAGTAGATATTGTCCTTTAACACTCTTGAACCAAGTTTGTTTGGGTGATGGCCATCCCGATGAAACAGTTGTCTCTGACTCCAGAAAAGATTGAAATTGTCAATGAAGTTCACTCCTTTTATATTGCAGGTTTTTTGCAGCCATGTATTAAGCCCAAGCAACCGTGAAAACCTGTTTGTTCCTCTTGCTGGGAGAGGTCCACTGATGAATGTTTGAACTTTCAGTCTTTTAAGTGTTTCAAAAAGTTCATGGAAATCCTTCTTAAGGAGTTCTGACTGCTCTTTATGAATATCATTCTTCCCCACATGTATGATGAGTCGATTTGCAGTCTTATGTTTCATCAGAATGTTCTGAAGTTCCCTGTTTATATCAGAAGTTGTTGCTTGTGGAAGGCAGCACGTAGTTGTATCCCTGCTGCTAATGTTTCTGATTGTGGAGTCTCCCACTATCAGAGTCCTGGGCTCGCTCTGAGCTGAGTGCCGCTGTCTGCTCGACCTTGAGCGCCAGTTAGCATCAGTGTTAGCTACTGGCCCATTCAGTCTGTGTTCGATCACATTCATCACATTTGGGGATTCCTCATTTACATTCATTAGCACTTCAAATCTGTTCTCAAGATGTATAGGTGTTGGTAGGAGACCAGTGTTTGCAATCCTTGTCAGAGCTGTATCTGGGGTAGAGGATGCTACTGCAGCAATATGTGAGGCTCGTGACAATCTGATGTCTCGAGTGCCTTTGGGTCTCGCTCCCTGTTTGTGCCATCGATTAGTAAGTCAATCGGCTTGTTTCTCTACCTGTCGAGGAGCACTAGTTTCATGGGACTCACCGGTATGCTGAGGGTGTCCATGAAGAAGCTCTGTTGTGTGCTCCGTCTGGTTTGGTGGTCCCGTAAGTAACTTTGTTTCAAGAACTGCAGTCCTTTGTAAAAGTCTGTGGCAGTTGGTGCAGCAAGAAGATTCTTGAACCAGAAGAGGCATTTTCTCTTATCCTTGTAGGCAGTTGTGTTTTCCTTTCCCGGAATGTAAGCTGGTCGGGTAAAAGAATTCTGCGTTTTTGTAGTAATCCAAACTTTGTCGTATGAGCACTGTGCTGATTTGCTGAAGTTAAAATTAGGTGATAAAAAGGAAATAAAATATAAAAAAAAATAGGAGATAAAATGTAAAAGCGATAGAGCAAAGCGCAGAGCAGTAAGCAAGAGCGTCCGAACAGTAGCTGAGCAGGAAGTGCAATCAAGTACAGACAAGAATACAGATTGAGAAAGGCCCTCTGTCTCCTTTCTACCGCACGTGCCCCGAAATCAACCAAAACACAGCGAATAGTCTACTTGACGCACAGATATAAGAAATACAGATAGATTATTTATCTATAGAAACCTTTAAGTGCCTACTTTGTATTGTTTGACATTAAATGCATTATATAAGTCACTTTGGAATAAATAGCATGTTTTCAGATGATAAAGAAAACACGCCTAAAAACGGTAGGCTGTTATA
Organism: Vimba vimba; assembly: GCA_022828995.1. Taxonomy (NCBI): domain Eukaryota; kingdom Metazoa; phylum Chordata; class Actinopteri; order Cypriniformes; family Leuciscidae; genus Vimba; species Vimba vimba. The sequence goes on from CM040826.1 coordinate 40,699,776, forward strand.
AATTATTTCACGGACCCCACTTTGAGATCCACTGCTCTAACCAACATCTTCGTGATCTACAAATGTTCGTTTTGCCTTGATTATACAGTATATAATGTATCTAACTCAGTCTGCAGATTCATTAACCAGTTAGTATTCCCGTCAGTATTATTATCAGTGATGTTACAAATAGCTCTTATAATTTCCTCTTCCTTTGACTTATTAGACTTTGCAACTTCTTTGCCTTTATAAATTGCTATATATAAATATGCTTTTATAAAAAAGTCTAATCTGAAACTTCATAAGTTCCCAATTTTTACATTATAAATTTGTTTGCTTAGCTTGATTCCATTATGTTTGTATTATCTTCTTAATTTCATGTTGAAAACTATACATTTACAATAATCTATTATTAAGTTTTCAATAAGTCTTAGAGCCTTTATATGAAGTTTCGTTATTCCTTTTAATGAGAAGATAAATAATTTTGTGATCAGACAATATTGATGGTTCAATTGATACTCTGTTTGTATTTTGTTCTAATGAATTAGAGATTAATCAAAAATTGATTCTTGACTGTTTAGATTTATCCCTATTACTCCATGTGTACTCTTTCAAATGTGGGCGTTTATACCTCCATATATCAATTACCCCTACATTTTCATAGAATGTAGATAGCTCTGAATCACCTGTAGATGGTCTAATTGGAATAGGAATTCTATCCATCTTAACATCTGGGACAATATTAAAGTCCCCACCTAGAATAATTTCACACATAGAAAGTGAAAGTAAGTTCTCCTGCCGCCATTCTGAGCAGGCAAAATATGAATACGACACGGCATCAAAGTGTTTATCAATGTTTAAGAAGGAATTTCCATGCATCTTTCTGATGTTAAAGCTGGAGGATTTGAGATCCTGTATCTTGTAAAAGTTTGATCAAGATGAGTGTTCATGTGTGACTTCTGTTTTGTTTTAATAAACGGTTTCTTTCACATCAATATTTATTTGGTGGGTCGGGATTTGTTTTCTTTTTCACCGACTGAACATGTTCAATCAGCGTTTCTCGGTGTCCGTTATTTAATTGTTTGTCTGTGTGGTGTCAAAAGGCTCAATGAGCTTGAGTTAACACAGTCACATGATCCTTTTTCTCACACACTCCAGATATGTTCAGCTAAAATATGAATGTTGTTTAATTTAATCATATAATTTAGTGTGTAAATGTTTCTTCATTCAGAGTCAGTGGAGGAGATCAAACTCATCAGATTCTCCTGTATCTTCATCATGGCTGATTCACAAGGATCCAGAGATGGAGATTTTCCTCCAGGACGCAGGTACTTTCAACAAACACTGTTAAATATTGTGTTACATCACAGAAAAAGATCCGTTTTTAACCCATGTTATTTTTTTGCCTATTTTTGCCTGTGTTTTGAAACAAACATGAAATATTAAATAAAAAGATCATAAAGTTTCCTCAAAGTGCTTTTTGATACAGTATAAGATGAATGTTTATTATATGGTTCCTCTCATTAAAGAATGAACACAGTAATCTAAAGGATTAAACTGAATGTGTTCTCTGTTCCAGTTCAGTCCAGCAGAAGAGCTCAAACCCAGAGTCCAGCTGTGTGTCTATGAAGAGTAACCGTTCTATGGATCACACAGAAGAGTTTAAGAGTGGAGACACACGGCCTGATCTCAGGTATATAATTTCTATAAAAGTTATGCTTATAGTATGACACTTTTGAATTAGAAGCATCAAAGTCAGTCAGTCTAATACTAGCAATGACATCAATGACAAGTAATTTGGTGAGTTCAATTTAAGGACTACACGCCTGTGCACATATATATTCAAACACACATTCCTATAGACTAAACACGTAATACACATGTGCACGCCGTCTGTGCTTTCACAGATTAACCTTTCTGAAGTTCACATGTTTTTCTAAATATTTCAACGCTTGCACATTGGAACTATTTCAGGGTTTGCGTTCTTGAGCGTCAAACACTGTTGTTGTGTGAATGAGCAGCCGGAGCGCATTAAGGGTTTTCTGTGAGAACGGTGTCATGTTAGCGGCCACTAAGTTAATAACTAAAGATCTTTACAACGGAAGTGAATCAATTCAAACTAACTTTATCTGGACAATAACTTTATTCTAGAGCTGCTTTAAAGCCTAAACAATCTCTGTTACTGTAGTCTCCTATTATCACTGTAAAGCTGCTGTGAAACAATCTATATTGTTAAAAGCGCTGTATAAATCAAGGTGACTTGACATCAAGCAAATGTAAGCTGAGATTTTTTCCTCCAGGGGTGGGAGATATGGCAGAAATATCATATCACGATTTCTTGTTCTTTTAAAGTGTAACAACACTCCCTGGTCTTTCCTAAGACAGAAGATTATAGTAAAAGTGCACAATATTTATAAGTCTGTATGCTTTTTATTTTACTTAGTTTTGAAACCAGTTCAGTCCAGCAGAAGAGACCAAACCCAGAGTCCAGCTGTGTGTCTATGAAGAGTAACCGCTCTATGGATCCGCCAAAACCAGTGTTTAAGAGAGACACACGGCCTGATCTCAGGTATATCAAAAGTTATACTTATAGTATTTGATTTTTATTAAATGATTATTAATTAATATACTGCAGTTTAATGGTCTGAATTTGAACCCGAATAATTCTAAGTTCAAATCCTATAAGTTTCAGTATATTAATGATCGTCATTGTGCTCTTGTGTAAAGCTCTATGTATTGTATTGTTAATACATTCACACACTGTAAAAGCTGTTGGTCTGTTACTCAGTTAATGACACAATTTAGGGATGCACTGATACCGATACCAGTATCGGTATCGGGCCGATACTGAGCTCAATGTACTCGTACTCGTACTCGTAAAAATGCTCCGATACCAACAACCGATACCAGGCCGCGTGTAAACAGTGTTTGTGTCCAGAAAAAGAAACACTGACAGAGGGTATAATGGGGATAAAAAAGAAGGCTGTCTATGAAGTAAATGTATCTTACTAGTGGAATATTAAACAAAATATAGTAACACATTGCTTTGGTGCACGAGCTGATAAGAGAAAAACGCGCAGTGGATTAAGCGCGCAGCGGGACAGACGCACGAGCTGGTCGAGCGCATCCCTTTAACCAGACGTCATTGGAAAGTTTGTAGTTCAGTTAGATGTAAATGGCAAAGAAAGTCAAACAAGACATAATGTAGCTTATCAACGTTAACTGATATGAGAGAGAGAGAGAGAGAGAGAGAGAGAGAGAGAGAGAGAGAGAGAGAGAGAGAGAGAGAGAGAGACTTCTGTTGAATGCTCTTGATTGCTGATCGTTCACTCAGCACGTGTCATTTGGATTTAAACTAAATCGTATATGTACGTAAAACATGAACTGTTACCTGATTTATGTATAATGGGTTGTGGTTCCCTGCATCGTTACAGGACGCGTGAGCAAGTCAAGTTCCATGAACGCAAACATCCAAAGCGTGCGCCCCGCAAACCAGTGTCTCAGACTGCGCGCAAATAATGAATTGAATTGTCTTTCACGTCTTGCGCTTGTACGGACGAATTCACACAAGTTTATGTAAAAACACCTTGGCGAGTATCCCAGTAAACAAAGTCGGTTCTCTTTCATCATCTCGTTTCGAGATCCACCTATGGGAAGGGCATTCTGTACCTGACCTCTGCAGAAGCATCCAATTGCACCAAGTCTGGCTAACAGACAGAAGCGCGCAGCCAATGCCAGGTAAGGCCACACCCCCTTACCTAAGGCATATAGCTGTCAGGCCCGCTCCTTCCCCTCAGTTGACATTCGCTTCTCGCGATCTCTGCACTGACACAGTTCGGTTGGATTAACGTTATGCTGCTCACTTTCGAGTCTTCAGGAGGACATATCGCCAGATCAGCCTCCGCCAGACGTGAGTGACAGTCGTTTCTTCAGCCTATCCGCTGTGTTTTTTGCATCTGGAGCCGCCCGAGCTCTCGCTGTCCTTCACCTGCTCCTCCTTACATGGCTCCCGCCACGGATTTCCGAGTTCTTCACCGCTGGCCCACCCATGGCTATGTGACCGTCTAAACCGCACGCTTCTCCGGGGAACAGCCTATCACGACGAGCCTGCCCGGCCGCGTGTGGTGCTCTCATCGCCGCTAAGGACCCTCTCGTTCTGCGCGGTCTGCTTGGGCTTAACACGCTCAAGAAGCTTTGGAGAACCCGGAGAATTGCGGTCATTGTAATTGCTGCCCATGTAGCTTTTACTAAGCCGGCTTTTAGTTGCACGACCCAGTGCGCCGTGCTCGGCCTTTCTGACTCGGATGGGGGACACGGTGATGATGACGCGCTACCGGGGGACTCCCGGAGCGCCACCTCTCTTAGATATTTGAGCTGACATCAGCCCAATCCGCATTCCTCGAAGAGGACATCTTCGTGGGAAAACCTCACTCTCGTCGACGAACCGGCCGGTTCCGGCGACGGGGATGACGCGGCCCTTTTAGCGTTCCCTAGGCTAGCGCTTGTGCGGCTTTGCCTCAGTCCATCCTCCTGGAAGTTTGTGAGCGAGCGGCCGTTCGTCTCAACATTGTGTGGCCAGCTCCACAGAGCGCCACCGACCAGGATAGAAATATTTACGACGGGTAACGTTAACGTTAAGCGGGACCACCGCCCAGTCTGAGGAAACAACTCTTAAAACCGTTTTTTCCAGCGTTCGCGAAGCTCATAAGCACAGCTGGAGCGTCCCGCTAGACTGTTAACACGGTCTCACGGGCCTTGATGTGTTACGATGACGTGTTGAGGTTTTCAATTTATGCCTTCCTAGGAAGGCGACCCCGAACGCAAGCGGCCTGCCTGTTGTTCGACCGTTGGGAGTATCGAGCCCGCTTTCACGGGCCACGAGCCCTCCGGATTCTCTCCCGGTCCCGGAACCCCTGTCCAAAAGACACAGGGTCTCCCGCGGACGGTCGGTTAATCCCGTCTCGTGGCTGCCCAGCCCGTGTGTTTAGTGGACGTTGTGTGTGGAAGGCTTCGGCCTGTGTTCCCCAACACAAAACACACACATAACTAAATAACACTTTAAAACAAACAAATTAAATAAATCTGTCACAGAGAGAATATCTCTCTCCGCGGATATTATTTTTCTGCCTGCACTTGAGACTGCCCAGTTCATGTGTTCAGGATTGGATTGGATTGAACAGAACGGTGCAGAACGGTGAACGGTCTGTGGCTGAGCAGACTACATTCAGTGCACATTAACTATTTAGAGCTTTTACCATTTGGAAAGCTCTGAATCATTTTCTGCCTCACCTGCAGGGACATCCCGTTCTAGTACGGTGCGATAATACCACGGCAGTGGCTGCGTGGCATGCGCTCGTCGAAACTCCACACACTAGCTTACAGGCTTTTGGTGTGGAGCAGACGGGTTTTTTCTGTCATTACGCGTGACTCATGTTCCGGGCATTCTGAACAGAGGCGCGGATCTGCTATCGAGGGGAAACCCAATCTATGGGGATTGCCGTCTTCACCTGCAGATAGTGGAGATGTTATGGATGAGATTCAGACAGGCAGCCATAGATCTTTTCGCCTCGCGCGAAAACCACCATTGTCCTATGTTCTTCTCGCTAAAGGACGTGGACACGCCCCTCGGGGCAGACGCACTGGCCCACCTATGGCCCAAAGTGCTGCTGTATGCTTTATTCCTCCCCTGTGCCTGATAGTTTCACACTGGCCAGGGTGAGAGAGCACGGCCTGTCTCTCATTCTGATAGCACCCAGGTGGCCCAAAGCCCCGTGGCTGGCAGAGATAATCCCTCTGTTATACGCCGAGCCATGGCGCCTCCCCCCTCGCACGGACATACTGTCCCAAGCCAACGGGGAGATTTACCACCCCCACCAGGACAGGGTGGCTCTCTGGGCCTGGCCCGTGAGAGGACGAACCTAAATGCACTGGGGCTCCCGCCGCATGTAATCGCCACTACTCAGAATGCCAGGGCCGTTTCCACGCGATCCCTATATGGCTGTAAGTGGCAAGTGTTTGAAGGGTGGTGTGATGGGCGTGGTCTCACATCTTATCAGTGCTTGGTGCCTGATATTTTGTATTTCCTGCAAGACCTCATGGAAAGAGGCAGGTCCTTTTCCACCATTAAGGTCTACCTGGCTGCGATTTCAGCCTGTCATGAGGGTTTTGAGGGCTCCACCATCAGGCAGCACCCTCTAACCCGCAGTTTTATGAAGGGTGCACGCCGCTCTTTGCCGGTCATCAGGAGATCTGTTCCAGATTTGGACCTCTCTATGGTGCTGGAAGCGTGGTCTCTGTATCCTTTTGAGCCTCTGGGGAGTATTTCCCTTAAACTGCTGTCCCTCAAGACAGCTTTGCTCTCGGCCTTGGCATCTGTTAAACGGGTCAGTGAGCTACATGCACTCTCGGTTCACCCCTCGTGCGCCAAATTCTCCCTAAGTGGAGATAAGGTTTCCCTTAAGCCTAACCCGGCCTTCATGCTGAAATGCTTCCCTGCGTTCACTTCGGAGGTTTTGGAGCTATCCGCTTTTCACCCTCCACCTTTTGCCTCCCCGGAGGATCAGAGGCTGAATGCTCTGTGTCTCGTCCGTGCTCTGCAAGCATATATGACCAGGACCAGTGCTTTCCGCAAGAGCGACCAGCTCTTTGTTTCAAGGGCTCCCCTGCACAAGGGGAGTCCCATTTCAAAGCAATGCCTCTCACATTGGCTTGTGGACTCTATACTATGGCTTATGAAGCAAAGGGAGTGCAGCCCCCAGGGGGCATCGGAGCTCATTCCACAAGGATCTTAGCCGCCTCTTGGGCTTTGTTCAGGGGAGTGCCACTGCAGGACATCTGCTCCGCTGTCAGCTGGGCCTCTCCTCATACCTTTGAGCGTTACTACCGGTTGGATGTCACCAGAACCTCGGTGGCACACTCGGTCCTAGAGGTAGGGTCTTCTTAGCCCTTTCCCACAGCCCCGTTGGGTTAACCAACGAGGAGTGAATGGGCCGGCTGGCCATGTTCATTCCTGTCACCAAGCATTCGCATTCCTTCTTGGGTTTAGCTATGTGCATTGGTGGTGCGGGGGCCATTATCATGTATGTGTCTCATGCATGTTTCATGCCCTGCTTGTCCACAGCAGTTTAGCGTGGCGTCACCCTTGCAGGGTCATGTTTGTGGGACGTGTCAGGCACCGCCTCTCTGAGGTGACCGTCCTTCTCTGGCCTTCAGAACCTCACTGTGAGTGTATTGGGCAAGCGGGGAGCTGTCCATGTCTCTCCCATAGGTGGATCTCGAAACGAGATGATGAAAGAGAACAATAGGTTTCTTCTTTCTTTCTTTCCTTTATTTATATAGCACAAGTAAACACAACAGAAGTTGACCACTGTGCTTCACATAACACAAATCCAAGAAGATTGAAGAATAAAAATATCATTCAGACTGCAAAAAAAAAAAAAAAAAAAAACATAGATACATTTAAATTTAGAGAAATGCACGCTCCAAAAGAGACACCTTTAATTTGAGTTTAAACTCATATAAAGAGGATAGAGATCTCAAGGAGACAGGCAGGCTATTCCACAGCCTAGGACCGACAACAGCGAAAGCAAGGTCCCCTCTTGACTTTAAGCGTGAGCGTGGCTGGTACAGATTATAGTTACTCGTGGACCTTAGACACCTCCCAGGTACATTAACAATTACAAGTTCGGACAAGTATGAAGGTGCAAGACCGTTTAAAGATTTAAAAACAAACATCAGTATTTTCATGTGTACTCTGTAATGCACCGGCAGCCAGTTAAGAGACATTAAAATCGGAGTGATATGTTCATGTTTGCGAGTCCCAGTCAGGAATCTGGCAGCTGCATTTTGGACCATTTGAAGCCTTGTAATTGAAAACTGGGGTAGTTCTACATATAAGGAATTACAATAATCCAGACAGGACAGAACGAAAGCATGTATAACTTTTTCCAGCTCTATCGGTGATAGGAAATGCTTTACTCTAGATAATAGCTTCAAGTGAAAGAAACTTGATTTAACCACTGTGTTTATGTGTTTCTCTAGCTTTAAGGAGGAATCCAAAACCACTCCCAGACTCCTGACTGTAGGTTTAATATCACAGTACAGGTCTGCAGTATTAAAACTATTTTTTCCATCTCCTAAAGAGGGGCCAAACACAATAGCCTCTGTTTTACTTGCGTTTAAATGTAAAAAATTTAAGGACATCCAGGATTTTATGTCATTTAGGCACGCAGATAGGGTTTCAAGGCCCTTTGTGTCAGTGCGCCTAAAAGGCAGATAGATCTGAGTATCATCTGCATATAAGTGGAAAGACACTTCGTGTTTCCTAAAAATTGATCCCAACGGCAGCATATACAATGAAAACAAAGTAGGAGCCAGAATGGAGCCTTGTGGTACGCCATAGGTAAGAGGAGCTACGGACGAAACAGAATCTCCAATACCAACTGAAAAGGTTCTGTTTGTAAGATAGGACTTAAACCAACTAAGAGCATTTCCTCGGATGCCCACAGACTTTTCAAGGCGTGACAGTAAAATTCCGTGGTCAACAGTGTCAAATGCTGCCCTCAGATCCAAGAGAATTAAAATGACGGAGTCCCCAGAATCAAGAGACAACAAAATATCATTTAAAACTCTCAATAAAGCAGATTCAGTACTGTGATTAGTCCTAAAACCAGACTGAAATTTCTCTATGATATTATTCTCATCAAGGAAGCTCTGTAGTTGCAATAACACAGTTTTCTCAAGGATCTTAGATAAGAAGATAAATTTGAGATAGGTCTAAAATTTGACAAATCAGTAATGTCCGCGTTTGGCTTTTTTAGTATGGGTTTCACCAAGGCATGTTTGCAAAGAGCAGGGACAAAACCTGAGAGAAGGCATATGTTTATAATAGACAAAATCCAATGCCCCACATTATAAAAAATCTGTTTGAAGAACCATGTAGGAACAGTATCAAGAGATGAGACAGTAGGCTTCAACTTAGCGACTATATCTGTTAGACCAGCCATGGTAATTGGGTCAAAAGAGTTTAAAAACCTGATGACCGAGGGAGTGTCTACAGGGTCAGTAGTCGAAGGCACTATGGACTGTCTAATTATTGCCAATTTCTCAACAAAAAAATTGCGAAAATTCTCACATGTAGAAGCAGAATCAGTGAGATGGTTGTTATTTACAGGATTAAAAACAGAGTTTAGGACTTTAAACAGGATCTTTGGATTATTTGAGTTTTTAGTTAATATATTAGAAAAGTATTGAGACTTAGCTGTTTTAACAGCTTTTTGGTATGCTTTTAAGGACTCCCGCAAGATTTCATAGGACACCTGCAGCCTGTCCTTTTTCCATCTACGCTCCGCTCTTCTGCAAAGTTGTCTTAATTGGCGAGTGTTGCTATTCAGCCAAGGTTCAGATTTACGTTTCTGACATTTAAGTCTCAGGGGTGCAACAGTGTCAAGAGCGTTGATACAGAGAGAATTAAATAAACTCAATTGCTCATCGATATCTACTGTATTTAGATGTTCAATAGAGAACACCTGCTCAGCATCAGAAAAAGCTGCAGAAAAGGCATCGGCAGATGATGGACAGGACAGGGCTACACGTGACCATTTACTAGGTCTAACAGATGCAGTGGTATAACAGGGAAGATCAATATTGAAAACCACAGGCCTGTGGTCAGAAAAGCTTAAGTCACCAATTTGAAGATCTGAAATGGAGAAACCATGGGATAAAACTAAATCGAGCGTATGGCCATGTACGTGGGTTGGCTGATTTACCCATTGTACAAAATCACATGCTTCAATAAGACTTAAAAAATCCTTTGCTAGTGCTGAGGAGTTAGAGCATACGTGAACATTAAAGTCACCAACAATTAACAGTCTATCATATTTCGGAGTAATACCCCCTAAAAAGTCTGAGAACTCATTTAAAAAATCTTTTTTTGTTTTCGGAGGACGGTAGACTACAGCAATTACCAGTGAGTTTGCCTGATCTAATGATAAGAGTTGTACCTCAAAAGACGAATAAAAATCAGTTTCTAGTAACCTACGACAGAAACTGTTTTTATAGACCGTTGCCAGTCCTCCACCCCGACCAGAATGACGGGGGGTATTAAAAAAATTGTAGTTGGTAGGAGTGAGTTCCGAGAAAGAGCTAATATCACCAACAGGAAGCCAGGTCTCCGTCACGAATAAAAAGTCAATGTTGCCAGCGGTTATAATGTCATTAAAAATAAATGTCTTATTTTTTTCCAACGATCTGGAATTTACTAAAACCATCCTAATAGATACAGAGTCACTGACCGGCTGTGCTGCTTGATGAGGTACCCGTTCCAATGAGCGAAGGTGCCGCTGATCCACTCCACCACGCCGTAAAAAAGGGACACGTCGCCGCCGTGGCTGCATTGTCGAGTCCCCAGCCAGATGACATATCCATTGATAGGGCGTCTCCCGCGAGCGCCTCGCGATGTAAAATCCATGGTCCCTCTCAGGGACCCGAGTGTTCCGGTAGGGCCGACCGACCAGTCCAGACGCCAATTCCAACTTTAGCCTGACGGCCGCACCACCCCGCTTTCCTCTCCTCCTGCGGCGCTTCCTCCAAGGAAGAACAGGCGGCACACGGCGTAAGCACAGAGGCAGAGTTCTCAGGAAAGGTGGCGGCGGAAAGCTGGAGCACTCGGCCAACACGCCTTTGTTATAGCCAAACTCCATAGTTGTTCTGATATTGAATAACGACTGACGGTCATATACAAGTGATTCAGTGACATAGTAGGCCACACTTAAATTAATAAAGGAAAAGAGATATACAACTGCAGACAGGCTGAAGTAAATCCATAGAGACAGACGGCCAGCCAGAGACAACGGCGCCATCTTCCAGTGAAAAAAGATTGAAAGGTTACTATCGTAACCCCGGTTCTCTGAAACATAGAGTGGAGAGATCCACCAGCTTTGCCCCACTTGCCGCATGAGAAGCGAATATACTTACTGAGGGGGAGGAGCGGGCCTGACAGCTATATGCCTTAGGTAAGGGGGTGTATGCAGAGGTCAGGTACAGGATGCCCTTCCCATAGGTGGATCTCTCCACTCAGTGTTTCAGAGAACCTGGGTTACGATAGTAACCTATTGTTATATCTCGAGTGAACGTAGACAGTAGCTATATTCAAATGGGGGCCGTCGTCCGTGCATTCGGTCTTAAAGGGGCAGAAGTTTAATACTTTTTTAATCAAACAATGAACAAATAAATTACTCACTGCTCTTGACTAAATAGGCTACCCTTTTCAAATGTACAAAAATATACATCTATATTAAATGTATACAGTTAAGAATATGCAATTGTTTTTTTTTACCCAATCCTCAGCACTGAAACATTTCTGGAGCCGCTCTAAATATCTGCTGTAATATTAAATGAAAGATAAAATATGTTAGAGCAATAGAATGAACAGTGAAAATAACAGAAGCTCATACAATGCATCTTAGCAGGCTTAATTAAGCATGAAAATAACTGAATGTATATATATATATATATATATATATATATATATATATATATATATATATATATATATATATATATATATATTTATGTATGTATAAATATATATTTGATTAACAAAGTAAGCCAACTAATATGATTCTTTTGGTTTATCTCTAATATATTTAAAAATTAGAAATGCAGTTAAAATACAGGCATCGGTTTTCGGTATCGGTATCGGCGAGTACAAAAATGGGAGTATCGGTATCGGACTTGTTCTGGAAAAAGTGGTATCAGTGCATCCCTAACACAATTACATCAATATCAGTGTGTCTGATTCTTTACCCTCTTCATTCTGATTTAAGGTCAAATCTTCTATCCAGACCAGTTAAAAACAAAACTGTGTACAAGCCTGTGATTCAACCACAAGACTTTAATGAAAGCATGTATCCTGGTTTCAGGTAAAATGCAGGACTTTTGTTGTTGATGTTTAATTTTAGGTGCTGCAATTCACATCACACATCACTCAAACACATGATTAATGATTACAACAGTTCAGAAACCTAATGATGTTCTGTGTCCATAATACAGCAAACAACATTTTTTGTAATTCATTTACTACTCTAACTTGTGTAATAATGTGGTATTTTAATCTTACAGCCATGACTCTAATCCTGCTGAAGTCCTCAACACATTGAGATCAAATCTGAGACAGAAGTTTGAGTGTCTGTGTGAGGGAATATCAAAGCAGGGAAACCCAACACTCCTGAATGAGATCTACACAGAGCTCTACATCACAGAGAGTGGAAGTGGAGAGATCAATAATGAGCATGAGGTGAGACAGATCGAGACACAGTCCAGGAGAGCAGAAACAGAGGACACACCGATCAAATGCAGTGACATCTTTAGCCCTTTACCTGGACAAGACAAACCCATCAGAACTGTGCTGACAAAGGGAGTCGCTGGCATTGGGAAAACAGTCTCTGTGCAGAAGTTCATCCTGGACTGGGCTGAAGGGAAAGAGAATCAGGACGTCCAGCTCATATTTCCACTTGCTTTCAGAGAGATCAACTTGATGAAGGACAAAACACTCAGTCTTTCAGATCTTCTTCATGTCTTTTTACCTGAAACTAAAGAAATGGAAATATCCAGTGATGAGTATAAAGTGTTGTTCATCTTTGATGGTCTAGATGAGTGTCGTCTGTCTCTGGATTTTCAGAGCGATGTGAGGTTGTGTGATGTGACTGAATCAGCCTCAGTGGAGGAGCTGCTGATGAACCTCATTGAGGGGAATCTGCTTCCCTCTGCTCTCATCTGGATCACCTCCAGACCAGCAGCAGCGGATCTCGTCCCCTCTGAGTGTGTCCATCGAGTGACAGAGGTACGAGGCTTCAGTGACACACAGAAGGAGGAATACTTCAGGAAGAGAATCAGTGATCGGCGTCTGGCCGACAGGATCATCTCACACCTGAAGTCCTCAAGGAGCCTCTTTATTATGTGCCACATCCCAGTGTTCTGCTGGATCTCAGCCACTGTTCTAGAGGAGATGTTGAGTGAAGCAGAGAGAGGAGAGATTCCCAAGACTCTCACTCAAATGTACACACACTTCCTGCTCATTCAGACCAACATCAAACATGAGAAGGACTATGAGAAGAAAGTGAAAGATGAAGACATGATTGTCAAACTGGGGAAACTGGCTTATCGGCAGCTTGTGAAAGGCAACCTGATCTTCTATGAGGAAGACCTGAGCGAGTGTGGCATTGATGTGGCAGAAGCATCAGTTTACTCAGGATTGTGCACTCAGATCTTCAGAGAGGAGTTGGGCTTGTGTCAGGGGAAAGTCTTCTGCTTTGTTCATCTGAGCATTCAGGAACATCTAGCAGCTCTATATGTGCATCTCTCCTTTATCAACAATAACATCAATGTGTTTGACCAGATTACCAAACCAACTAATGGAGACACAGTTTCCCTATCGGATCTCCATCAGAGAGCTGTGGATGAGGCTTTACACAGTAAAAATGGGCATCTGGACCTTTTCCTTCGTTTCCTTCTGGGTCTGTCAGTGGAGTCTAATCAGAGTCTCTTACAAGAACTGAAGACACAGACAGCAAACAGCTCTCACAACAATGAGGAAACAGTTGACTATATTAAAGAAAAGATCAGTGAGAATCCCTCTCCAGATAAATACATCAATCTGTTTCACTGTCTGAATGAACTGGGTGATCTTTCTCTAGTGAACGAAGCTAAACCTCATATGAGTGATGGAGGATTACGTGATGTGAAACTCTCCTCATCTCAGTGGTCAGCTTTAGTGTTTGTGTTGTTGTCTTCAGAGAAGACACTGCAGATGTTTGACCTGAAGGATTTAATTGGAGCCAGAAATGAGTGGTAAGTAACACTGAGTGCAATCATTACAGTCTAAAACATTATGAACAAAGAGAAACTCATCAGAAGATCAGAGGTGTTTAAATCACGGGGCACAGATTGATTTCTGGGATATTGTACATAATTTGCGGGTGTTTCTCAAACCGTGGCTGTGTCCCAGTAAGGTTGCATATCTCGACTGCCACGCCATCAAGCGCCTCTGAAGGCCTTCTCAGTTTGAAGTAGGGCTGAACGATTTTGGAAAATAATCTAATTGCGATTTTTTTTTTTTTTTTCAATATTGCGATTGCAATTTAATATGCGATTACTTTTTAAGTTCTTTATCTTTTGTATTATTTGACAAAGACAAGCAATAAATCATTGTATAGTTGGGATGGGAATCTTTAGGCACCTCATGATCTACTTTTTTTCTTAATTAATCTTATTAATAACACTTAAAATCTTTAAGTAATTATAATTATACGTGTAGTGTAATTATACGTATTTTTAAAAATAATTATTAAAAAAACATGTTACATGTTAAGAATTTTAAATAGGCTATACAAACTAATAGCTTCAAAATAAAAAAGCTAGTAAATAACAAAGAGGAAAAAAAATAAATAATTACAAGCAATAAACAAAGAGTGCTTTCAGTATTTAAAAGTAGGCTGTTTAGATACGATAAGCTGCATTCACACTAATGCTCAGATCTCTTTTGAAATATAAGATGTGGTTTGTCCTGTTAGTTTAAGATATAACTGACCGTGTTTACATTAATTTCGCGTCATAAAAGCATTTTGAGATGCAAGTAGGCTACATTTAACCAATGAGTCGCTCACAGCCGCATGCGAGAGCGTTCTTCGCGAAGCGCGCGCGAGTATTTTAAATTGAAAGCAGCCTTCTCACTGATTTTCATATTTTCATATATAAGCAAACTGCATTCCAAAAGACATAAATGATGCCTTAGTAGAGCATGTGAGGAGAAGTCCCGCGGGCGAGACCGCGCACTGCAAGAGTAACGTCAAGCAAAGCGGCATAACCTGTGCGATAAAGCCCGTGAATGTTCTTGTTCATTCGCTTAAACCTTTCCAAACTATGAAAGATTATTTTTCGGAAGGTTTGAGCGGTGTCGTGTGTGTGTGTGTGTGTGTGTGTGTGTGTGTGTGTGTGTGTGTGTGTGTGTGTGTGTGTGTGTGTGTGAGAGAGAGAGAGAGAGAGAGAGAGAGAGAGAGAGAAATTAGAAGCAAGCAGAATACGGTTGTTTCTAAAGCACACGCAGCGTCATCACGCATCTGTGTTTAAAAACTAAGCTCAGACTCCATTCTGAAATTCTCTGAATCTATAACATAATATATCATTAAATATTAATTATATATATTATAACATAATGTCACATAAATGAAACAAAGTGTTCTTTCCTGTATGCCAGGCCTATATGCGTAGCATGCCAAGTTGATGCTACATCTGCAGACTGCTTTTCTCTCACATGTCACGTGACCAGAGTGTAATTGCAGCTTTTGCGGTTAAAAAAGCATGTTTCGTCATATTGCGATATTATGGCAAATGCAATTAATCGTTCAGCTCTAGTTTGAAGGATCTTTTGAAGACAGACTTCATTTGTGTCTTTAATTCTGCTCATTTTGAAGGATGCATCAGGTGTATCCTTCAATCTCCCACAGTCCTTTGCACACATTCCAATTAATGTAAAAGAACTGATGGAAAGTTCATTATGAGTTCATTAACACTAGAAATGCCATGGCGGTCATTTTGACCGTTTTGAATTTTATATCTGCAATAACTTTGTTGAAAAAATAAATACAATCCTGCTGGTACCTGACTTTTCCTAAAAGTGTCTGTATTTTCATTTAAAATGTTTTTCATATAAATTACACATAAGGCAAAAAAACAAATGAACATATTTACCTATTTCGGCCATAAACGGTCATATTGACCACACTGAATTTCGCGGTATTATTATACATATACCAATATACACAACAATAAAATGTGGTAAAAAATACACTAAACATATTCAACAACAAATCATTTAAATGTAATGATATTCAGAACAGAACAAGAATGAAAAAATAACTATAAACAAGCCAAAATGAAATACGTTATAAGCGAAAGTGAAAGTAAGCGGCGTTAGGCTCACGTAACTCTCTAATTAGAATCAAAATGTTTCAACATTTGCGATGTATTTGGATGCTAAACTATTCTTTATCATAGGCTTTGTACTTCACTCATTCCAATATCGACGGAAAAAATCATCCTCTTCACACGCATAAAATGGTAGGCTATGAATTACTGAGAAACAGAGCAGTGGAATTTTTATATGTTAGGTTGACTATTTTATTATTATATTTTATTATGGCTATAATGAACAGGCTGCAATGTCAAGATTGCAATGCTGGAATATGGTGTGTGTGTGTGTGTGTGTGTGTGTGTGTGTGTGTGTGTGTGTGTGTGTGTGTGTGTGTGTCGGCGGGCGCGGACGCGATAACAGTGGAAACATTAAAACATAGGCTACTCCGTCATTTTGTTCAGGACATCTACGGTGTGGCGAGGGGGGCGTGGTTCAGCGAGGTCTGCGACAGGAGAGAGAGCGGGGAGAGAAGCAGCGGTAAGTGGGTTAAATACGAAATGATTGACACCTGTGTCTCGTTGCAGTAATTGGCGTGGGGAGACTGCATTTAAGGAGAGCTCTCACAGCCATCGAGGAGAGAGAAGGGCTGAGCACTCGTGGGACACACTGGAAGCGGACTGAGACACTTGTGGACTGAGGAAACAGAACTGCTTGTTGCTGTAACATTATATTGAGTTTGTGAGCGCATGTGGCGCGATTGTTATGTACGAATTGAGTTTATTATTAAAGTACCCACGAGTCTCAGCCAGCCGACCCTGGTCTCCTTCCTTCTCATAAACAGATCTAAAGGGATTTATATTACACTGGTGCCGAAACCCGGGAAGGAAGGAGAACGCCGCCGCCGAAATGCAATCTCCGCCAGGAACATCGGGAACGCCATTTGCGGACATCATTACATCGCTCGCGGGTCTACATCAAGAGAACCATCAAGCCCTGCTGGACTTGCGGGCCGATCAGGAGAAACGGTTCCACGTGATGATGCAAGCCCAGCAGGAGGACCGCGAGCTGTTCCGGAGCTGGCTGGACCGGGGGGTTCGGACGGAGCCGGCTTTCCCCGGCGCTGCGGCCACCGCAGCAGCTCACATGCCTCTGAGTAAGATGGGACCCGCTGATGATCCCGAGGCCTTCATGGACTTGTTTGAGCGGACGGCCGAGGCATGTGAGTGGCCACAGGCCAGCTGGCCGGTGCGCCTGATACCACTGCTGTCGGGGGAAGCCCAGAAGGCTGCTCAACAACTGCCCGTCCAGAACCTCCTGGTGTACGCCGATCTACGACGAGCTATTCTCCAAAGGGTCGGCCTCAACCCTGAACAACATCGACAGCGCTTCCGCTCACTGGAATTGGCGGAAGCGGGCCGACCCTTTGTCCTGGCACAGCAGCTCCGGGACTCGTGCCGCAAATGGCTGTTGGCCGGAGGAAGCGACGCCGAGGACATTATCAACAAGGTGGTACTGGAGCAGTTCATTTCCCGGCTGCCAAGGAGGACTGCCCAGTGGGTCCAGTGCCACCGACCGGCGTCGCTGGATCTGGCCATCCAACTGGCGGAGGACCAGATGGCGGCGTGCTCCGGGGTCGGCGAACCCCTGCCATCAATCTCTCTCTCTCCCTCTCCCCCTGTCCCTCTCTCTACCCCTCCCCCTAAACCTGTTCCTTTCCCCAGGACCCGTATCAGTGGCCCGCCACGGGCCTACCCGAGATGGAGGGCTGGAGCGGAGCTTCCAGCCGGGCCGCGGGGCCCCGTCAGGGGGCCGGGGTCCCAGGAGGGACTCGATGGCGCTGCTGCATTCTCCCCACGCCAATCACTGGACCCACTTTCTGCCACTAGGGCGGCGGGAAAACCTGGGCCGGTCTGTTGGCGTTGCGGGGATCCGGGCCATTTCGTGGATAGGTGCCCGCTTATGGAGGTGGGGACGATGGTCCGGATCCCGGACGTCCCGCAGACCGCCCCTGATCAAGCCGGGTTGTACCAGATACCTGTGAGTATTAAGGGGGGTACCTATCAGGCATTGGTGGATTCTGGTTGTAACCAGACCTCTATCCATCAAAGCCTGATACAATCTGGGGCATTGGATACGGGCCGCATGGTTAAGGTGAGGTGTGTGCACGGGGATATAGTGGAATACCCGTTAAGAGCCATCACTATTAAATTCAGGGGACAAAATCATTGTGTGGAGGTGGCAGTTAGTCCGCGCCTCCGACATCCGTTAATTCTGGGGACAAATTGGCCAGGTTTCGAACAATTATTGGGGTGTTTGACAACGGATGTCTCTGGGAAAAAGAGAGGGCGGGGAAGGGGAGCTAGCACTCAGGTGGGAGAGGCTGTACCTGGACCTAGCGGGTCTGTTTCAGAGGATGCGAGCGGCGTGGAGAGGTTAAACCTCTCCAACCGCGATGACTTCCCTCTGGAACAGTCGCAAGATGACACGCTCAAACATGCGTTTGAACAGGTCCGTTCCATCGATGGGCAGCCCCTCCAACCTGATCGCGCGCTCTCCTATCCTTATTTTGCCATAATTAAGGACAGGTTGTATCGAGTGACCCAAGACACTCAGACAAAGGAAGATACAACCCAATTGTTAGTACCACGGAGCCGTCGGGAAATGCTTTTCCAGACGGCGCATTGTAATCCGATGGCTGGGCATTTAGGAATGACTTCCACACTAAATCGTCTAATGACCCGATTCTTTTGGCCGGGCATTCACGAGAACGTGCGCAGATGGTGCGCGTCGTGTCGTGAATGTCAGTTGGTGAACCCACCGGCCGCCCCAAAAGCGCCTTTGCGCCCTTTACCTCTCATGCAGGTCCCCTTCGAGAGAATTGGTATGGACCTCATCGGGCCATTAGAACGAACCGCACGGGGACATCGCTTTGCGTTGGTCATAGTGGACTACGCAACGCGATATCCCGAAGCAGTGGCGCTCCGCACCATTTCCGCTAAAAGTGTGGCGGACGCATTGTTTCGTTTAATCTCCCGCGTGGGAATCCCGAAAGAGATTCTCACGGATCAGGGCACCGCGTTTATGTCTCGCACGTTAAGCGAATTGTACGAATTATTGGGCATTAAATCGGTACGAACCAGTGTCTATCACCCACAAACGGACGGGCTGGTCGAACGGTTTAATCGCACGTTGAAGACAATGATTCGTAAATTCGTACAAGAGGACGCGAAAAATTGGGACAGATGGCTAGAACCCCTCTTATTTGCTGTGCGCGAGGTCCCGCAAGCCTCCACGGGGTTTTCCCCATTCGAGCTTCTTTACGGACGTCAGCCTCGCGGGGTTTTAGACGTCCTGAAAGAAACTTGGGAGGACGGACGCTCGGATAGCAAAAATGAAATTCAGTATGTCGTGGACCTGAGAGCAAAACTCCATACACTGGGGCGGCTCTCTATGGAGAATTTGCTCCAGGCTCAGGACAGGCAAAGCCGGCTATATAACAGGGGAACTAAGCTTAGAGAATTCACACAGGGAGATAAAGTGCTCGTGTTACTACCAACTTCCAGCTCTAAATTATTAGCTAAGTGGCAAGGACCCTTTGAGGTCACACAGCGAATAGGCGATCTCAATTATGAAGTAATACGAACGGACAGAGGCGATTCACGACAGATCTATCACCTCAATCTCCTGAAAAAGTGGAGTGAGGAGGAGTCAGTGTTGCTTGCAACGGCAGTGAGTGGGGAGGAAGATCTCGGGCCAGAGGCGATCGTAAAAGGGAAATCTCTCGCCCTGGCCCCCGGAGGAGATCACCTCTCGCCCTCGCAGCTCGCTGACATTGCAAAGATACAATCTGAGTTTGCAGATGTGTTTTCGCCCCTGCCCGGTCGTACTAATCTGATTCAGCACCACATTGAGACGGAGCCGGGCGTGGTAGTTCGCGGCCGGCCATACAGGTTGCCTGAACACAAAAAAAAAGTGGTTCAGACCGAATTAGAGGCAATGCTGGAGTTGGGGGTAATCGAGGAGTCTTACAGTGACTGGGCGAGCCCGATAGTTTTAGTTCCTAAAACGGACGGCTCGGTGCGGTTCTGTGTAGACTATCGCAGGGTGAACGCAGTGTCGAAATTCGACGCATATCCAATGCCGCGGATTGACGAGTTGCTTGATCGGTTGGGCTCGGCTCGTTTTTACTCGACATTGGACTTAACGAAAGGATATTGGCAGATCCCCTTATCTCCCATGTCCAAAGAAAAGACGGCTTTCACCACGCCGTTTGGATTACACCAATTTGTGACACTTCCTTTCGGGCTGTTCGGGGCTCCGGCTACGTTTCAGCGCCTTATGGATAAGGTTCTGCGGCCCCACACTGCATATGCCGCTGCTTACTTGGATGATATTATCATCTACAGTAATGATTGGCAGCGGCATATGGAGCATGTGAGGGCCGTTCTTAGGGCGCTGAGACAGGCGGGCCTGACGGCCAACCCGAAGAAGTGTGCAGTTGGGCGGTTGGAAGTAAGGTATCTGGGTTTCCACTTAGGTCATGGGCAGGTGCGTCCTCAAATTGATAAGACCGCAGCAATTGCAACCTGTCCGAGACCTAAGACCAAAAAGGAGGTGAGGCAGTTCCTGGGGCTGGCGGGATATTATAGAAGGTTTATTCCTGGTTATTCGGACCTCACCAGCCCGCTGACTGACCTCACTAAAAAGGAAGTGCCAGATACGGTCCAGTGGACGGAGCAGTGCCAACAGGTTTTTACCAAGGTTAAGGCTGCTCTGTGTGGCGGGCCGCTCTTACACTCCCCTAACTTTTCTCTCCCTTTTTTGTTGCAGACTGACGCGTCGGACAGGGGGCTGGGTGCTGTACTGTCCCAGGAGGTGGAGGGGGAGGATCGCCCGGTGCTGTACATTAGTCGCAAGCTCTCGAAGAGAGAGACTAAGTACAGCACCATCGAGAAGGAATGCTTGGCTATCAGGTGGGCGGTCCTCACCCTTCGCTACTACCTCCTGGGGCGGGAGTTCACCCTCTGTTCGGACCACGCTCCCCTGCAGTGGCTCCACCGCATGAAGGATACCAACGCGCGGATCACTCGTTGGTATCTCGCTTTACAGCCTTTTAAGTTCCAGGTGATCCACAGGCCGGGTGTACAGATGGCTGTGGCCGACTTCCTCTCCAGGAGGAGGGGGGGGGAGGCTGCAGGCCGGATGGCTCCCCGGCCTGAGTCGGGCGGTGGGGGTATGTGGCGAGGGGGGCGTGGTTCAGCGAGGTCTGCGACAGGAGAGAGAGCGGGGAGAGAAGCAGCGGTAAGTGGGTTAAATACGAAATGATTGACACCTGTGTCTCGTTGCAGTAATTGGCGTGGGGAGACTGCATTTAAGGAGAGCTCTCACAGCCATCGAGGAGAGAGAAGGGCTGAGCACTCGTGGGACACACTGGAAGCGGACTGAGACACTTGTGGACTGAGGAAACAGAACTGCTTGTTGCTGTAACATTATATTGAGTTTGTGAGCGCATGTGGCGCGATTGTTATGTACGAATTGAGTTTATTATTAAAGTACCCACGAGTCTCAGCCAGCCGACCCTGGTCTCCTTCCTTCTCATAAACAGATCTAAAGGGATTTATATTACACACGGATATTATTTATTTATAAATGTATAATTAAACTTGTTTAAATGTACAGTTTGGTGTTGTTTTGTTTTTAAAAGACATCCTAATACAATAAATGCATTAATCTCTCAATTGGGTATTTATTATTAAAGATATAGAGTTTTGAATCTAGCAGTCAAAATGATAATTATGCGGCAGTTCTAGTAGTTATGGAATTCTGGCACTTCTAGTGTTAAGAGATGCAAGACACAAATAATGTATTCGGAGATTAAGCCATTTATGTTACCTTTTGTTCCTGTGTAAATTAATCACTGAACACTAAACTGACAATAATCACTGGAGACACTGGGAGACACAGATGGCTGTCATTCACACATATTCTATTATATAAAGATATTTAATAGAAAGTATTTTTCCTAAATGAAGTTTTAATAGTAATAGTAAGTGGACGTCTGCAGATCCTCCTGATGATGAAAGTTACGTCACGCGGACGGCCAAAGTAAACTTGATAAAGCAGTTAATGGCCTTGATGGCGTTCCTGGTGGCGTTTAGCTCTTCACAGTGGCGTAGCGGACAGGCACGCAGGGCATATTAAATTACTGTTGTTATTGTTATTAGGCTACTTTTATCATTAAATTAATATTACAATAAATGTTTTCTCCCTCGAGGAGAAATGTGAGTCTGTAAAGCGGGGTGTTAAACTAATTTTCACCCAGGGCCACTTCAGCATTATGGCTGCCCTCAAAGGGCCGGTTGTAACTGTAAGACTTGTTACTTCTCCCTAACATATTGTCTCTTTATTTGATTATTACTTATTTAAGTTACAAATAATGTATATGCATTTTCAGGGGCGTTTTTTAGGTTTTATAAACATCAGGGGCTGAGCCCGAAACATCAGGGGCTGGGTAATAAGATAACATGATTTGATACAGAGAATAATGTATATTGTAGGCATATATGCAGGGGCAAACTGGGTCAAAAATTCAGCCCTGGCACTGTAGCCACACACACCAGCACACATTACCACACAGTCATGTGCATTGAAATGTGAGATTTCTCTGATCTACATATGTGCAATTTAAGGTGTTTAAAGGCCAAACAATTTTGATAACAATAGCTTTAAAAGCATGTCAGTGGGCAGTTAATTATTTGTCAAGCAGATAACAGATTCTTAAACATGAGAATGAGGATACATGTTGAAGTGAATGATCCACACTACAAAATGGAAATGCAGAATGTTTCTGCTTATTGTTAACAATGCACAATCACATATTCCAAACAGGAATGGCCTTAACCCTCTGATTATCTTCATTTGTGCCGACACTACTTATCTTTGGGGTCCCCAGGGACCCCAGACAATAACATTTAATTTTGTAACAGAATAATAGTTGTAGTTTTTTTTTTTTTTTAACAAATGTAATTTTACTCTGTTTATTAATGTTACTCAACATCTGTGCAGTTTTTGGAGGATTTATGATATATTTTAAATTTCTATAAATAAATAAATATTTAAATAGGCTTTTTACAAAAAACAGCATTTTATGTAAAATTCACTTTATAAAATACACATATTTTTAACTTTTATTCATGGGGATAACATGGATAATTTTACATGGTTTAGTGTAAAATTTTTGCCCATATTTTGTAAAATGTAGTTTTAAAAGTAAAAAATTATCATTTTAGCCGTTAGATGGCTATAGAGCTCCATTATATGCTATTTGCTATTTGACTAACTGAAAGATATCTTTTCACAAGTTTTTCCAGTTGGATTCATATCTAAATATTATAAAAATCACAATTCTAACAATAGAAATTACTTTTTTGTCAAAGTTTAGCATTTTTTGTACTGATTTTATTTTATTTTTTCAATAATGTTACATTGATTAGAATCAAACCTGAAAAAGATAAAAGTTGAATTTTTAGAGTTTATCATTTATTTCAATCGTCTTTTTTTCATATAATTGTACAAATGTGATCTACACTTCAGTTACTAACTGTAACAGAACAGATATGTACAGTTATATTATATATTGAGTACAAATACATGACATGAACATCAAAATGCAATGAACTGAACAGCATAACAAATGAGCAAATAAAGCAGTAACTTTTGTCTCTTTCTCTCTCCCTCTCTCTCTGTGTGTATGTGGGTGTGTGTGTGTGTTCACATTGTCGATGTGTCAGTGTCACAATTTATTTTTGAGGTGGTTCGCATTTTGGACTCTTTTATGTGACAAATTAGAGATTAGAGAGCAGTTTTTATAGTCTCACAAATGTATTCCTCTGTGTGTGTGTGTGTGTGTGTGTGTGTGTGTGTGTGTGTGTGTGTGTGTGTGTGTGTGTGCCCTTGTGAGCATGATAATTTTGCATTGTGGATGTTTTTTGCATTGTTGGAAGTGTGCCACTTTATTTCTGTATATGTGTTCTGTGTTGTTTCTGATTTTGATGATGAATTTTGTATATTTACATTGCGGAGTCTCCAGGGACCCCGAAGACAACTAATGTCACTATTTTTTTCACGCTAACATAATAACAGATATCATTCCAATTATTATTATTATTATTTTTTTTTGTAGATCTAGAAAGTGTTGAGAGCCGTAGAAAGTTTCGTACCATTTGGACAAAGAGAACATTTTTTTTCATTTAAGCAAAAGTCATTTGCGGGTTAAAAAGACCTCGAAGATAACCAGAGGGTTAAATGAGAAATCTTTCAAGGAATATTTTGCATAGATGTTTTGCATACATTTCAATCAAACACCAGAGCAATCTTTTTGTGTCCAGAGGCAAATGAGCAATTTATATTAGCATTAAATATTGGTTTCAGCAACTTGTTTCTTTCCTGAGTTAATCAATGTTTTTGGCACTAATCAGTTCAATCAAAGTTCAGTTGTTCACTCATAAAGACAGTCACTTGTCGCCACCTACTGGCTTAATGATGCAAGTTGCGCAAACACAGACAAATGGAGTGATGCAAGTGGTGAAAAGGCTGATACTGGTACCTATATTAAAATAATATTAAATATCAATATATTAATACCAATATATTGTTCTTCAATCAGTTCTATGCAGCAGAATCAGATTTAACAGATTTATTTTTTGACCAGTTGTCAAAATGAAGTTGCCTATAGTCCTACAAAGCAATTTTTATCAGAGCATGAGCAGATAGCAGGGAGAAATTTCAAAGAAATTTCATGTCGGCACGTTTTTTTAGCGGACTTTCTGGTGAGCGTGAGCGACTGAGCAGAGCGCGCAACACACACGGAGGTTGCAGCATAACATTGAGCAGAACGCGCTGTGAACACGTAGCGGAGAGCAGCACAGCGCACACAATGGCAAGCCAAGAGGCACAGAAATACGCCATAGATTAATCGCGTTTAAAGTCAAACGCCGTCAAATACGGCGTTTTAAACCGTATTGGACGCCGTAAAATACGCCGTTGTAATTACAAACGCCGTAAAAGACGCGCGAAATACGTCAATGACGCCGTATTTGACGGCGTTTTAGTGTGCATGGAAAGCGCCGCGTTTTACGCCGTTCATCTCGCCATATGACGCCGTAAAAAACACTGTTTTGGTTGCACAGAGCGCGCGTTATTTTACGGCGTTTTGCTTATAGTATAATGAGACACGCCCACTGATTTCCACAGCCAGTAAGTTTGAACTGTTCTCTCCCAATCAATGATGAACTGAGTCAGACCAGACGAATTCAGCACGGATCATTTGTGGTAATCCAATTCGTATGCTCCCAAGGAATTATTAATTTTATGTATTAAAATAATCCAAGCTAAATAATAAACTGAAATTAAAGAAAACATTAAAGAACATTCAAATCAATAAAGCAAAATTAATATGATTTTCACATTTTAAAAGGGTGTCACACAGGGCTTAATTTGAGCCAGAGGAACACGCCGGAGAATGGGTGACACATGACACATCGTTTTACTCAGGGGAAAAATGTCGAAAAGACAGCAAAGTTTGCTTAACTTTTTCAAATACGCTATCCAGTCAGATCCCAAACAAGCAAAAATCGTTTTCGCTGATCAAGAATGTGGAGACCATGGTGGACACAGCAGTAATATCGACATAATATCTCGTTATTTCGACATAATAAGGGGACATTCTAATCTGCATTAAGCCACATTAAGTGTTCTTATAATGGTTTTCTATGGGGGGAAAATACTTAACGTGTAATTGCGTTCTGGGCTCATCTGATTTTTTTGTACATAGCATAGCCCACTTTGTTATGATTTTAGTATCATAATGATTAATAAATGCACGCACAATTATCCGTGAACTTGATTGGAACAAATGCCTTTCAACTTGTGTGTGCAAAATTCAGAATTAAATGAATGTGCAGCAATTTGTACAAATAGAGAGTCTGTAGGCCTACTATACTGTTGTAGCCATTAGCGCATTTAGTTTCATATTTGTTAAAATATTATAATGTTATTTTTTTCCATTTATGTTGATTTATGAAAAGTGAACAGCATGAATAAGATAGGATGCGCAACATGAGACATTGAGTGGTTCAGACATGATTTTGACCACTTCATTAAGTTTTGTTTTGTAGAAAGCCTTTCTTTAAAGTGAATTTCGTTTTGTATAAATTGTATCTTAATTTTAATAATTTTTCATCAACCAATTGTCTGGATTTAATGAATAAGAAGCAAATATAATGGACAATATAATCATGGAGGCGCCCGCGTTAACTGGAGCGCATCTCATCCTAACTTAACGAAACTCAGTGTATGCCTCACACAGACATGAGAAATACATCAAATACACAAAGCTTGAAATATCTTTAAACGAAATAATTCAAAATTTAAAAAAATAAAGATAAAAATGCTACTCTCTGATTATGTAATCCATTATGTGCATTTCTCTAGGCGCGTTCACTACAGAGATGGCGATCGTCAACTTCATCTTTGCAGCAGACAGTCAGAAAACACTAGTTTATTAATAAAATTCAATGCACGCGTCACCGGATTTACAAATGCACATCTTGCTGTCAGGATACAGACCAGGAGACAGAGGTAAGTGAATCAAACACAGCTTTATTTACAGATGATCAGAGTGCGAGGTGAGTATTAATTCAAATCAAGTGCAGATTTCGTGATGAGTCGAAGTGAGGCAGATAGCAGGTAAGCAAGTTCACTTTAGATAAGCTGATGTCAAGTAATCACAATTCAGTAACTTTGTCTCTTCTCTTTCAGATGCGGTTGGCAGTAATCAGGTTTGGATGAAACACTGGACACTCAAAGGAACATAGGATCTCAGACAGCATGGAATCGGACAGGAATTCTGAAGACGGCACAACCAGATATAGAGGTTAGTGTTTCAGGTAAGTATACATACTTCTTGGAGTCTTGATGCATCAGTGGTAACAGAGACAACAGCATATGATCTGTTCCTGTTGGAGACTTGACCCAGACTGAAATCACAGTGAGAGTTTTATAGTGCTTGATGACGAGGTTGCTGATGGTGAACAGGTGCGGGTGATCAATGAACTGGAGGGTGAATGCAGGTGTGCCAAAAGAGGATTCTGGGAATTGTAGTATTAGACAGAAACTGACGGTGAACGTGACAGTACCTCCCCCTCCTCGAAGGCGCGTCCTCGCGCCATATAACATCCAAAGGGGTGGGAGGGTGGGCATCCTAGACTCCAGGACGGTCCAGGCGGAGCAGGCTGGTCAGGAGACCAGGGCGGAACAGGCTGTGGGCGTGGCCAGGGCGGAGCTGTCGGACCCTCGGACTTCCAGGGCGGTGGTGACCCTTCGGGTGGCCAAGGCGGTGGTGACCCTTCGGGTGGCCATGGTGGTGAGGACCCTTCGGGTGGCCATGGTGGTGAGGAACCTTCGGGTGGCCAAGGCGGTGAGGACCCTTCAGGTGGCCATGGTGGAGATGACCTTTCGGGTGGCCATGGTGGAGATGACCCTTCAGGTGGCCATGGTGGAGATGACCCTTCAGGCGGCCATGGCGGAGATGTTTTTTCAGGTTGCCATGGTGACACTGGGAACCTTGTCGTAAAGACCTCCGCGGTCCCCCTAGCAGGTATACTGCGCCCCCCCAAAATTTTAATGGAGAACTTGTCAGGTTTTGATACATGGCTAGATGAGGCAGGGGGAGAGAGCAGCTCTAGGCTGGATAGGACCAGCGACGAAGGCAGCTCGGGGCTGTGCAGGATCAGCGGCGAAGAGGGCTTTAAGCTGGGTGAGACCAGCGGCGAAGGAAGAGCTTTTGGGAAGACTGGCACTGGCTCTGGCTCTTGCTCGTAGGCTGGCTCTGGCTCTGGCTCTTGCTTGAAGACTGGCTCTTGCTCCGGAACTGGACTCGGAACTGGACTCGGAACTGGACTCGGAACTGGACTCGGAACTGGACTCGGAACTGGACTCGGAACTGGACTCGGAACTGGACTCGGAACTGGACTCGGAACTGGACTCGGCTCATCTGGGCCGACAACTGGCTCTTGCTCGAGGACTGGCACTGGCTCTTGCTCGAGGACTGGCTCTGGCTCTTGCTCGAGGACTGGCTCTGGCTCTTGCTCGAGGACTGGCTCTGGCTCTTGCTCGAGGACTGGCTCTGGCTCTTGCTCGAGGACTGGCTCTGGCTCTTGCTCGAGGACTGGCTCTGGCTCTTGCTCGAGGACTGGCTCTGGCTCTTGCTCGAGGACTGGCTCTGGCTCTTGCTCGAGGACTGGCTCTGGCTCTTGCTCGAGGACTGGACTCGGAACTGGACTCGGAACATCTGGGCCGACGATTGGCTCTGGGGGCATGACGCTCTCAGTCTCGGCGGGCATGACGCTCTCAGTCTCGGCGGGCATGACGCTCTCAGTCTCGGCGGGCATGACGCTCTCAGTCGCAGGCTCGGCGGGCATGACGCTCTCAGTCGCAGGCTCGGCGGGCATGACGCTCTCAGTCGCAGGCTCGGCTGGACTGGCGTGAAGTGCAGGCTCGGCTGGACTGGCGTGAAGTGCAGGCTCGGCTGGACTGGCGTGAAGTGCAGGCTCGGCTGGACTGGCGTGAAGTGCAGACTCGGCTGGACTGGCGTGAAGTGCAGGCTCGGCTGGACTGGCGTGAAGTGCAGGTTCGGCTAGGCAGACGATGTGCTCAGATTTGGCTGGGCAGATAACAGGATCTGGCTCAGCTGGGCTGATGAGAGGAGGGAGATCAGAGAAGTCATCATCCCTGGAGATTGGTTCGATTGAACTGATGAGATGAGGATAGGACTGGATGTGAAGATCTGGTTGGACACGTAGATGTTGGCTCTGGAGAAAGTGTCCGGCCTCATATCGCCCACATCCTCCTCTGTGACCTCCACGGATCCCCCTGAACACAGCTTGGCGGGTTCCCACAAAAGCCTGCTTATCCTTCTGGTTGAACATAGTGTATTTCATGGGGTTCACGGAAGCACGGTCTGCGGGCTGTGTAAGATTCATAACGGTATGTGGTCAAGTCTTCTGTCAGGATACAGACCAGGAGACAGAGGTAAGTGAATCAAACACAGCTTTATTTACAGATGATCAGAGTGCGAGGTGAGTATTAATTCAAATCAAGTGCAGATTTCGTGATGAGTCGAAGTGAGGCAGATAGCAGGTAAGCAAGTTCACTTTAGATAAGCTGATGTCAAGTAATCACAATTCAGTAACTTTGTCTCTTCTCTTTCAGATGCGGTTGGCAGTAATCAGGTTTGGATGAAACACTGGACACTCAAAGGAACATAGGATCTCAGACAGCATGGAATCGGACAGGAATTCTGAAGACGGCACAACCAGATATAGAGGTTAGTGTTTCAGGTAAGTATACATACTTCTTGGAGTCTTGATGCATCAGTGGTAACAGAGACAACAGCATATGATCTGTTCCTGTTGGAGACTTGACCCAGACTGAAATCACAGTGAGAGTTTTATAGTGCTTGATGACGAGGTTGCTGATGGTGAACAGGTGCGGGTGATCAATGAACTGGAGGGTGAATGCAGGTGTGCCAAAAGAGGATTCTGGGAATTGTAGTATTAGACAGAAACTGACGGTGAACGTGACACTTGCTTGTTGCACGCACACATATTATGTCGAAATAACGAGATATTATGTTGATATAACATTATTATTAATAATAGCCTACATCTTTTAGAATATTTGATTGTGCTGAATGCTGAATGTTGCGCATGTTCAATTTAATAAAACTTTAATTGTGATCATTAAAATAATTGAATATTAAATATTTAGTGGCCAAGTTTTGCGCAGCTCCCCCTGTCAATGATCTAGCACCCCCTCAGCACATGCGTTAAAAATTCTCTGGCGCCGCCCCTGCAGAGAAGCTACTTAGGCAGTGTATACTTTTTCTTTTTTTTTTTGTTCCGTTACCTCCAACCCCCGTTTTGAGTCGCCGGATCCACCCCCCCTCTGTGCTCCGGGACCTCCCATTACAAATTAAGCACGGTCACAAAACCAGTTGAGAAACATTGTATCAGAATTATGGATAGAGTATAGAGTTATGGATGTTATCCTGTTTTTTTCTCCGTTCACAGAAGCACTACAGGTGAATACGATGATTAATCCCCCTATTCTGTTGCTGCTATTTTACATGCAGGCTAAAACTAAACCCCTGGAAAAAAATGTTTTTTGTATTTTTAATGGGTCACAGTCACTTGTTCATTCTAATTTAATTTAATTTTAATTTAACATAATCTTGTAGGTTAATGAATGGAAGATCTCGTTGGCAGGAAAAAAAACCCCGAAATGAATCCAGTTTGTTGATAAAAAAAAAAAAAAACATTTCTCATTTCCGTTTAGTTTAAGTTTTTCAACTAATAGTTATATTTTCCTTTATTTCAGGTTTATTTCGATTAGCATTTAAATGTTTTAATAGTTTTAGTTTTACTTAACTAACCCTGCCTGGGCAAAACATCGACAGAACTGTCCATTTTCCAACTCTGTCAAGCCACGAATTTTTACAAATATTCACGAATTATTTAATGCCGGTCTGTGACACAATATTAGGCCAATCACACTCATCCAGGCCAATTAACCTACAGCTATTGTTGCAAGCATAATTTACATTTATTTTAAGAATAATGACTCAAATGTGGGAAAGAAATAACTAGGCTATGTTATTTTTATTTATTTATTTATTGTCATTTGCTGAGTTTGCTCCCTTGCACCTTATGTTTTATCTTTTAAAATGACGGAAATTATTTCAAAATTCGTATTTTAAAAACGTCTTTGAACTCACTGAACTTCTATACCCACAAACGGTTGACTTTTTTTTCCCCCAAGTCATTTCACTATGAACTGGACGATCGAAAGGGCAAAATATTTGAATCTTCATTTTACAAAAATATCTTGGATATAACGAAATGTAATAATGTTATTTAATTAATATATAATCAGTGTAATATGAATAAAACACGAATTTATTTAGCCTACAAAAATCGGAACACTATTTAATTCTGGAATGAGAAGCTTATAGACCTACCAACAAACCTGCCACATTTTTTAGAAATAGAAAAAATTCGTCTTATTTTCTTTTTTTCAAATAGGCCTATTTAAAACACACAAATTCATAGGGCATTCTATGGGTTATATCAATATTTTGTGTTATTCAGCACTTCAGATGGAAATGTGCCGAGTTAAGCCAATACGACCTGGATTCTTTTCCTTGTTTAATAACTCCTCATATATGAGCATAAGAATTGGATTACCACAAATGATCTGTGCTGAATTCGTCTGGTCTGATTCAGTTCATCATTGATTGGGAGAGAACAGTTCAAACTTACTGGCTGTGGAAATCAGTGGGCGTGTCTCATTATACTATAAGCAAAACGGCGTAAAATAACGCGCGCTCTGTGCAACCAAAACAGCGTTTTTTACGGCGTCATATGGCGAGATGAACCGCGTAAAAAGCGGCGCTTTCCATGCACATTAAAACGCCGTCAAATACTTTAAACGCGATTAATCTATGGCGTATTTCTGAGCCTCTTGGCTTGCCATAGCACACACACAGCAGAACGCGGTTCGAAGTTATGCATCTCCGGAAGCGGAGTTGCTCGCAAAGTCACAAAACATGCTGAGCCAGAGTGAAACCAGATCGCCGAACACAGAGGGGCGGGGCGGCCTTTTTTTCTCTTTCGGCCAAAAACCGAAAATGCTATTTTCGGCTGAATTTTTGGCAGCCTAAATTTCGTTGCGTCTCTATTTTTAAGACAATCATATGCTCTCGCGGGCCATATAAAATAATGTGGCGGGCCGGAATAGGCCCAATGGGCCTTGAGTTTGACACGTGATGTAAAGGGATGTAAAAATGATGGCGCACTTGCAGAAGCACCTCGTGCAAGGTGGAATTTATTTACAGTGTCAGAGAGGTTCATCCACAGTGTAGAATATATACAACTGCCCACATAAATGACAAAACAAAACGAATCCAATTTTCCAAAGAAACGTCTTTGCACACCAGAAACGTGTCTGAAGCGGCGCTGCTGCTGCTAGGTGACATATGATAAGCCTCATTGGTGATATATTCGACATATTCCCCATATTTAAAATATTTTTCAAATATTGCACCTGTCAATACGGAACCAAATATTCTGTAGCCTATTTTGCGTCAATACTGCCAACGTTGTCTTTGCTGCTATATATTTGTTTAAAGGGGTCATATAATGCCATTTTTGTACAAGCTAATATGATTCTTCAGGGTCTAAAATAACATTTGGAATATACTTTAATTAAAAATTCTCATTAGTATTGTAAGAAAACACTCATTTTACCTGGTCAAAAACAGCTCTGCCGTTTGAGTGCATGTGTCTTTAAATGATAATGAGCTTTGCTCACCCGCCCTTCTGTTCTGTGCGTACACCATTTTTAATAATAATACAATAACCATAACGCGTTGTTCATTATAAACGTGGGATTATGAATTATATTGAGAACGTCGTACATAGAAAACATGCCGTAATGTACCCTGAGTGTAAACCTAATGCAAACTAATGCAAAGATTAATGTAAATATTAATATAAAGGTTAATAAAACGTTACACTCACTTCTTCTTCTGGAGGTGCAGCAGGAACACGAATAGTTGGTACCGATCCTTTTTTCAGGAGCAGCTTCTTAGCAAAACCAGCTTTATACTGACCTCATTTATAAAGCAGTCTGGTGAAATCTGAAAGCATTGAAAGCATTGACGTTGATTATGGGGAATATTCCCTTCGAAAACAAACTCAGCCACTGCGTCTTTAGCGGTTCGGATTTAGGAACATCAAAATGATGCTGTGTTCGTTATTACACCCAAGAACAGAACACCACAATCGCTTAGACGCCATTCTGCTCACAGACAGTGCTCCAGCTTATCAACAATGACCACGCCGGTCCGCGCGGACTATGATGACAGACAGCTCGCTCATGAGCGAGGACGGGTCTGTGTTGAAACGCTGCTGTCAATCAACAATCGTTGGAGGGGCGTCGATTTTGTGACGTCACAAAATCCAACGGCTTGATTTCAGAGAGGGTAAAACATATAAGGAGATTTAAAAAAAAACACTGGATGGATTTTTATCATTTTATGATGGTTGTGTACAGGCACTGCCAACACACATTTCAGTACAATCAACTTGTAAAAGTGCATGTACCATTAACATGAAGTATAGGCCTTCATCAACTCTCTCCCCATATGTCGAATATATCACCAATGAGGCTTATCATATGTCACCTAGCAGCAGCAGCGCCGCTTCAGACACGTATCTGGTGTGCAAAGACATAGAAAACGCCACGCAGCCAGTGTGTCGCCGGCCTTATAGATACTATAGATACTAAAACAACTTTTTCAAATATATTTGAGGGTATTTAGGCAGGTATAATGTGTTATATACATATGTTATTAATTATTATTGTTAGCATTAATAATTATTTATTTTTCAATTAGTGTCACAGAACACACTGGAGATGAAGTTCTTCAGAAGCTGCTGCCTGTGGTTACAGCAACTAGATCAGCTCAGTAAGTAACACTGAGAACAAGCATCACTGTTAAAACATTATAACATTTCTTACTTAAACATTATAATTTAGTGGTTTAACAAAAAATTAGGGCTGGGAAAAGATTAATCGCAATTAATCGCGAGTTGTGTTTACATAATATATGTGTGTGTACTGTGTATAATTATTTTGTATATATAAATACACACACATGCATGTATATATTTAAGAAATATTTGCGTATATATACTGTATATATTTATATATAATTTATATTATATATAAATATATATTTTTATATACTGTATATATAAATAACAATTTTTTCTTAAATATATACATGCATGTGTGTGTATTTATATACACAAAATAATTATACACAGTACATACACATATATTATGTAAACACAAACTTTTATTTTGGATGCGATTAATCGCGATAAATTTTTTCCCAGCCCTACAAATAATATGAGTGTCACACTTCAGCTTTTAAACCCTCCACCTATCTGACCTGATTTGTGATCTACTTAAAGGGTTAGTTCACCCAAAAATGAAAATTCTGTCAGTAATTACTCACCCTCATGTTGTTCCAATCCCGTAAGACCTTCCTTCATCTTCGGAGCACAAATTAAGATATTTTTGATTAAATCTGAGAGTTGTCTCACTCCTCCATAGGCTTCTAAGGGACTGAAACTTGCTGGCCCAGAAAATGTATTAAAGACATCGTTAATATAGTCCAAGTGACTCCAGTGGCTCTCAGATTTAATCATAAATATCTTAATTTGTGTTCCGAAGATGAACGAATGTCTTACGGGGTTGGAACAACATGAGGGTGAGTAATTACTGACAGAATTTTCATTTTTGGGTGAACTATCCCTTTAACCGTTTTTTTAATGATATTTGTGTGATACATTTATTTTCAAATTTATGCATTTATAATGTATGTATGTAAACATTTATATTTATACTTTTTTCATATTAATTTAAATTTAAATGTTAATACATTTAAATATAGGGAAAAACAGATGTATTCAATGTATTTCATTTGATCAGTTTTATATAATCTTTCTCTTTCACATAGAGACATAATCTGTTAGAATAAAACGTACTGATATTGTTACGATCTGCTCCGAGACTCAAAGGTAGAGGATCCAAATGCAGCTTTATTAGGGTTAATCCAGACACGTAATCCAAGAAACAGGCAAGCATACACAGGCAGGCAGTCAAAACAAAGAAACAAACAAGGAAACAAACAAAGGAACAAACCAA
The DNA here is from genome assembly GCA_022828995.1 of Vimba vimba. Lineage (NCBI taxonomy): Eukaryota > Metazoa > Chordata > Actinopteri > Cypriniformes > Leuciscidae > Vimba > Vimba vimba. The sequence goes on from CM040826.1 coordinate 40,734,499, forward strand.
ACAGGTAGGGACCAGAGGCAAGAGAGTAATCCAAGGAACAGGGCAAGATATCCAAAAACCAAGAGACATAAAAACCAGGGAAAACGCTCAGAAATGCAGTGTAACACTAAAACAAGACTTCGCGGTGAGTGAATGAATGAACATGGTATAAATAGACTGAGACTAACAGGATGATGAGACACAGGTGAATGCAATCAGTGAATGAGGTACAGGTGAATGTGATCAGTGATAAGTGATGGTGAGTCCGGGCAGTGAGTTATGGGAAATGTAGTTTATGAGTGATAATAGTCTTATGTGGGCAGTGGGCAGGTCTAACGGACCTGTACGGGAGAGTAAGACGACCCCGCCCTACCACGAGTCATAGGGGCTCACCATGGGCAAGTGACAGTACCCCTTTATGCCTCCCAACTATGGGTCAAATAGTAGATGTCAACTCGGCAGCAGGGGTTGGCAGCTGTTGTAGAGCATTGGAACATTCCTGGTTGGTCTACCACAGCTTTCTCGGTGGGCGGATGATCCTTTACAGGACAACGGTCAGCGTGTATCAGGCCAAGTTAGTAGGCTACTGCGGGGCGATCCTGCTTTGCTCTTGACTGTCGTGCTTTGCACTCCGTCGGATCTAGTGGTGCAGGACCCAGAGGAAGACTGTTGTCCTGGGCAAACATCCGTCTTCTGCACTTTGCCCCGGCATTCGTTCTTATGTGGAGTGCCCTCTGGTGGCTCTCAAGGGCACTCCAGCTGGTGACCGTTACATAGCCCCCCCTTTAAGGAGCGCTCCTAAAACTGTCCAGGAGGGAGGTGGAGTGGAGGCGGACCCGGGGGCGGGATGGAGGGCCAGGCCCGTGCAGCGGAAGAGGACCTGAAGACTGCGGCAGGGCGGAAGGCCAGGGCGGATCCGACTGTGCAGGCGACCAGGGCGGAGCAGGCTGTGCAGGCGGCCAGGGCGGAGCAGGCTGTGCAGACGGCCAGGGCGGAGCAGGCAGTGCAGGCGGCCAGGGCGGAGACGACCCTTCAGGCGGCCAGGGCGGAGACGACCCTTCAGGCGGCCAGGGAGGAGACGACCCTTCAGGCGGCCAGGGCAGAGACGACCCTTCAGGCGGCCAGGGTGGAGACGACCCTTCAGGCGGCCAGGGAGGAGACGACCCTTCAGGCGGCCAGGGAGGAGACGACCCTTCAGGCAGCCGTGGCACAGGAACAGACACCGGCTCAGGAACAGGAACAGGGACAGGAACAGACACCGGCTCAGGGACAGGAACAGACACCGGCTCAGGGACAGGAACAGACACCGGCTCAGGGACAGACACCGGCTGAGGAACAGACACCGGCTCAGGAACAGACACTGGCTCAGTGGCGGCCATCTTGTCCGAAGACACTGGCTCGGCGGAGACCATTTTGTCCTGAGACACTGGCTCAGCGGAGACCATCTTGTCCTGAGACACTGGCTCCGCGGCGACCAACTTGTCCTGAGACACTGGCTCGGCGGAGGCCATCTTGTCCGGAGACACTGGCTCGGCGGTGGCCATCTTTTCCGAAGACACAGGCGTGGAGTCGGCCATCTTGTCCGAAGACACAGGCGTGGAGTCGGCCATCTTGTCCGAAGACACAGGCGTGGAGTCGGCCATCTTGTCCGAAGACACAGGCGTGGAGTCGGCCATCTTGTCCGAAGACACAGGCACAGAAAGAGGAAGAGGAACAGATTCAGGCTCAGGAACAGATTCAGTCTCTGCGGGACGAGACTCTTGACGGGCAGATGTGACGTGAAGCTCAGTCTCTGGATCGGCTGACGTGACGTGACACTCAGTCTCTGGATCGGCAGAAGTGACGTGACGCTCAGTCTCTGGGTCGGCAGAAGTGACGTGAAGCTCAGTCTCTGGGTCGGCATAAGTGACGTGAAGCTCAGTCTCTGGATCGGCTGTGCTGGACGGGACCAGCGGTGAAGAGGGCTCTGTGCTGGACGGGACCAGCGGTGAAGGCTCTAGCTTGGCGGGCATGACGCTTGCTGTCTCAGGTGCGGCGGGCATGACGCATACTGCCTTGGCTTCGGCAGATCTGGTGTGAAGTGCGGGCTCGGCTGGACTGGCGTGAAGTGCAGGCTCGGCTGGACTGGCGTGAAGTGCAGGCTCGGCTGGACTGGCGTGAAATGCAAGCGGTGACATGGCGTGCCACGGAAGGAAGCTCTCCAGACATCTCCGAAAACACAGGCGTGGAGTCGGCCATCTTGTCCGAAGACACAGGCGTGGAGTCGGCCATCTTGTCCGAAGACACAGGCGTGGAGTCGGCCATCTTGTCCGAAGACACAGGCGTGGAGTCGGCCATCTTGGCCGAAGACACAGGCGTAGAGTCGGCCATCTTGTCCGAAGACACAGGCGTGGAGTCGGCCATCTTGTCTGAAGACACAGGCGTGGAGTCGGCCATCTTGTCCGAAGACACAGGCGTGGAGTCGGCCATCTTGTCGAAGACACAGGCACAGAAAGAGGAAGAGGAACAGATTCAGGCTCAGGAACAGATTCAGTCTCGGCGGGACGAGACTCATGACGGGCGGACGTGACGTGAAGCTCAGTCTCTGGATCGGCTGACGTGACGTGACGCTCAGTCTCTGGATCGGCAGAAGTGACGTGACGCTCAGTCTCTGGGTCGGCAGAAGTGACGTGAAGCTCAGTCTCTGGGTCGGCAGAAGTGACGTGAAGCTCAGTCTCTGGGTCGGCAGAAGTGACGTGAAGCTCAGTCTCTGGATCGGCAGAAGTGACGTGAAGCTCAGTCTCTGGATCAGGATCAGCGAGTTCTGAGCTTGACGGGACCAGCGGCGGCGAGGGCTTTGAGCTGGGTAGGACCAGCGGCGAAGAGGACTCTGAGCTGGACAGGACCAGCGACAAAGAGGGCTTTGAGCTGGACAGGACCAGCGGCGAAGAGGGCTTTGAGCTGGACAGGACCAGCGATGAAGAGGGCTCTGAACTGGCCGGAACCAGTGGCGAAGAGGGCTCTGAGCTGGGCAGGACCAGCGGCGAAGAGGGCTCTGAGCTGGACGGAACCAGCGATGAAGAGGGCTCTGTGCTGGGCAGGACCAGCGGCGAAGAAGGCTCTGTGCTGGACGGGACCAGCGGTGAAGAAGGCTCTGTGCTGGACGGGACCAGCGGTGAAGAGGGCTCTGTGCTGGGCAGGACCAGCGGCGAAGAGGGCTCTGAGCTGGATGGAACCAGCGATGAAGAGGGCTCTGTGCTGGATGGGACCAGCGGTGAAGAGGGCTCTGTGCTGGACGGGACCAGCGGTGAAGAGGGCTCTGTGCTGGACGGCACCAGCAGTGAAGAGGGCTCTGTGCTGGACGGGACCAGCGGTGAAGAGGGCTCTGTGCTGGACGGGACCAGCGGTGAAGGCTCTAGCTTGGCGGGCATGACGCTTGCTGTCTCAGGCGCGGCGGGCATGACGCTCTCAGTCTCAGGGGTGGCGGGCATGACGCATACTGCCTTGGCTTCGGCAGATCTGGCGTGAAGTGCGGGCTCGGCTGGACTGGCGTGAAGTGCAGGCTCGGCTGGACTGGCATGAAGTGCAGACGGTGACATGGCGTGCCACGGAAGAAAGCTCTCCAGACATCTGGAGAGTGCCTCTCTCCAATCCAGACCGGAGAGATCGGGGAGCTCCCTCGGGTCGACCTCCTTAGCCCCCAGCCGGTAACACAACTTAATTGCCTCGTCACCCAGAGAGCAAGAGGCAGCGAGAGGAACAAACCCCCAGGTGTACTGGAACAGATCGAGGCTATTCAGGGCCAAGGCCGCGATCTGTCCAGCGAACTCCCGGCTCATGCTGGGAAGATCAGGCGAGATCTGTACTGCTGGATTCCTGGAGGTCATAGCTGCTGGATCTGGGTGTGGTGAAGTCTTCTGTTACGATCTGCTCTGAGACTCAAATGTAAAGGGTCCAAATGCAGCTTTATTAGGGTTAATCCAGACATGTAATCCAAAAAACAGGCAAGGATCATACACAGGCAGGCAGTCAAAACAAAGAAACAAACAAAGGAACAAACCAAACAGGCAGGGACCAGAGGCAAGAGAGTAATCCAGGGAACAGGGCAAGATATCCAAAAACCAAGAGACATAAAAACCAGGGAAAACGCTCAGAAATGCAGTGTAACACTAAAACAAGACTTTGCGGTGAGTGAATGAATGAACATGGTATAAATAGACTGAGACTAACAGGATGATGAGACACAGGTGAATGCAATCAGTGAATGAGGTACAGGTGAATGTGATCAGTGATAAGTGATGATGAGTCCGGGCAGTGAGTTATGGGAAATGTAGTTTATGAGTGATAATAGTCTTATGTGGAGTGCCATCTGGTAGCTCTCAAGGGCACTCCAGCTGGTGACCGTTACAGATATATTGAATTCATTGTTTAAAAAAAGAGATATTGCACCAATTATAAACACAATAAAGAAAAACAAAGATTTCTGTTTTGATCTGAGAGTGAAGAGAGTGTCATTGTTCTCTACAGGGTGAGTAAGTGTGGTGTCACAGATGAAGGTTGTGCTGCTCTGGCTTCAGCTCTGAGATCAAACCCCTCACACCTGAGAAAACTGATTCTGTCTGGGAATAAACTAGGAGACTCAGGAGTGAAGCTGCTCTCTGCTGTACTGGAGAATCCTCACTGTAAACTGGAGAAACTGTGGTAAGATCATGCGTGACTCTCACATGAAACTGTCACTGTGAATTCATAAAGTATAATTAAAATTGAATAAAATGCAGATAAATAACTATTATTACATTAAAAGCAAAGCTATTGAAACAGCATGATCAAATTCATCTATTTAATTTCACATCTGTTCATATGATATAAGAGGATTTATATTATTCAGTTTGAACTTGTGTTCTTATCCTATGAGAAAACATTTCTCTTCTTCATGACAGCACATGGTGTTTTTCTATGACAGACGCTTTAAACTGTAAAATCACGTAGTAGTTTAGAGAGGCGTTCATGGGTCGCAAGTGTGTGTGTCTATGGTGCAAGAGTTGAGGGTGTTGCAGGCTTCCCCCGTGATGCTGTCAGGGCGAGACTCGCTGCGGGCGTTTGGTTGGCCAGAAACTACAGACACAATCAAACTGTGTATGTGTGACAAGTGTTTTTCTGAGGAGAGCTATGAGAATTTCTGTCTTCTTTGTCACTATCCATCTTCACTGTCCTGAAGGTATGTAGATTTGTGATCTACGCAACCATTTTTTTTATGACATTTGTATAAGAAAACTATTATCAAATATATGCATTTATAGTGAATGTATATAAACATTTAAAGGGAAAATACAGTTTGTGTTCAATGATATCGTAGGAATCGTTTGTCATCTTATTTAAACTAGTGCAAAATGCCCGTGCAAAATCAGTTTTTGTGTGTGTTTTTAGTAATTGTTGGTTTGGTGTGTTTGAGTTCTCATTGTTACAATTACACAGCAAAAGTTCAGTGACATTTTTATTTGTGCATGGTAGAAAGCACACAGTGAACTCTGAGAAAACGCTAAGCTTGCGCAAACAGTTTGTGAAAAGGCTACTACAAATGATGCCTATGAAAGAGACTGTGAACGCATTGAATAGGATATGTTTAGTTGGTGAATAGCATAGGCTACTATTACACAGTAGTGATAACGTTAAGCGCACCAGAATGAAATATAGTATTCAGAAGTAAACAGCATAGCTGACTTACAGATTCAGTTAACATCGATTCAGGGAGCAGTGCAAAGTGCCCGTGCAAAATCAGTTTTTGTGTGTGTTTTTAGTAATTATTGGATTGGATTTGAGTGCTCATTGTTACAATTACACAGCAAAAGTTCAGTGACATTTTTATTTGTGCACGGTTGAAAGCAAATACTGATACTGACATAATGACATACAATAAATGTGGAAAATTTAACTACATGATTCAGGGAGCAGGCTACACAGTGAACTCAGAGGAAACGCTACTTAAGCTCCGCTGCTTTCTTTGACCCTCTCTGTCTCTGGTCCTGGGCTGTGCTCACTCAGTGTGCAGTCTGAGAGGGGGAGCGGCCAGTGGCTAGAGCGGCAAAAGCCAGTGTGTGCTTATTTTACAGATACTTACTCATGCCCGTAGCAAGACACCCGTCAAGTTTGAAATCCATCAGACTAATGGTTCGAGAGCTATGCGAATAACACACACACACACACACAAACAGAAAGACGTTCCCGTAATTTATAGATAGATATAATATACAGAAGTAAACAGCGTAGGTGACTTACAGATTCAGTTAACATCCACAAATGAATAAGCGCAACGATTCAGGGAGCAGGCTACACAGTGATCTCCGAAAAAATGCTACACTTGAGCAAACAGTTTGTGAATAGACTACTACAAATGATGGCCGTGAATAAAATATAATATTCAGAAGTAAACAGTGTAGCTGTCACATTCACCGTCTGTCTTCGTCTTAACTACACTTCCCAGAGTCCTCCTTGTCTCCACACCTGAACTCACTTCCTCAATTACCCACCTGTTCATCGTCTTCATCATCCGTGTCACCTGTCCTCACCTTGTTATAGTTCTTTAGTGTCTGTTCAGTCTGTCTGGGTCGGTTATTGTTTGTGCACTAGCACACTGTTTTGTGTTTGTTTGGATTTTGCCTATGGAAATAAATATTGAGTATTTTGTATCTTCGCCTACCTTCGTCTTCTTCATCCACCCGTTGACGTTACAGTGGTTTTACCGATAGATAAATAAACTCGCCTTTAATATATATCCATAGAAGCTGGCATGACATTAAAAAAAGAAAAGAAAAGAAAAGAAAAGAAAAGAAAAGAAAAGAAAAGAGAGATATTATTATTAGTAGTAGTAGTATAGTCTAAATAGTATTACTATAAACTAAGCTACATAAAAAAAAAGTAAAACAAAATAACATTATTAATCTGTATTTTTTCTAATCAAACAGGTTTTGGAACGTTAATAATACAAAAGAAACGCAGGAACAGAAACGTTAAAATAGTCGACTGATTCTGCTCTGAGTGAACCGGGGGATTTAAAAAAAAAAAAAATTCATCCCTGAAAAAAATATAATACAAATTGTACTTTTAAGTGTCCAATGAACGAAAAATATTATTAAAATATCAGAATTATTTGTTGAGGTTTCTGCTGCCTAAACTGTATAAAATAAATTAGTGAGTGATTTAGGATAAAAGCATAACATGTCTGAACAGGTCATGTCAGGTCATGTTGCCTTAATCCTGTCTTTTAATTCTGTCTTTGCTACAGACATGACCTTTTCAGACATGTTATGCTTTTTATCCTAAATCACTCACTAATTTATTTAGCATATTTACCCATATTAGCAACCCTAATTATGTTTTTATCTAGCCTGGGTTTCCCCATGCTGCCTTGAGCGCAGTGCGATTTTATTCACGCTGCTAGGAAGCCTGGATACCATGGTCCAGATTTTCGCCTCAGCGAGGGGACCAATCACAGAACGGGGAGGGAGCAGCAAGACGATGACGACGTCTATGTGACACACCGAAGCCGTTTGTTTATATCTTATGGATCCAACATGGCAGCAGACGTGAAGTTACCTTTCGATGCAGCCTTAGATAGTGTTCTAAGTAGTTTAGTCTTCTTCAGCCATCGTCTTCTTCCTCGTCGAATTTCTATCGCTCTACATATGTCATCTGGTATAATTGAAACGATTGGCTATGAGCTACGTACAGGCACATTTGATAGACATTCGTAGCGCCCAATAAACGGCTCTGGGCATTCGTAAACCACGCCTCAAATACGAGAAAATGAACATGTGGTTCCCAGACCACGTCTCAATGAGAAAGAGGTCTGACGTTAGCCAGGCTAGCTTTTATCCTTAATCACTCACTAATTAATTTTATACAGTTTAGGTAGCAGAAACCTCAAGAAATAATTGAACAACATCCATAAACCCCAGCTGATGAATCAATGCTTCTGAAGTGAAACAATAAGTGTAAGAAATACAAATATTTAAAACTTTTTACTATATAAACCTTTGCTTCCGGCCAAAATACACGCATTCATGAGTTTATGTTTGACTTAAACATCCGCACGTTTTGAAGCGTGATATAAGCGAATTGTGAAACACGCACGAATGCCGCTCATCTGTGCTTCCGCATCACTTCTCATGTGAGCTTCAGAATGCACTTGTGTCGCTTCACGACGATATCATTAACCCGTGTACGACCATTGGCTGGAAGTGAGTGTTTATAAAATGTCGTTTCACTTCAGAACAACTCTTCAATTCATCAACTCGCACGAATTACAGTTGTTCACCTTGTGTGGGTTTTTACAAGATCCTTTTTCTGCCAAGCAGGGCTGTAGAGCTCGAGCTCATCACACACCTTCTCCATATTGTCTGTTTTTCACACCATGGTTAATAGATTTTGAGAAAAAGAATAGTAATTAGCTGTAGTACAACATACAACACATAAATGTCTGATATCGATATCTTTAGCATAATTTTCACTTATGCACATTGTAATATATTAAAGAAACTAACCTCATATTGTCAAAGTTGCGAGTACGCTTGTACGCCAGCAGAGGACACTCTTACCGCTCACTCTACACACATCATGGACTCAGTTTCCCCAATGCTTTGTCTATCATCTGTGTAATCATGTGCAGCTGTTTCCCATCACCTCATGATCCCTTATTCACACTAACACATTCATTATGTTATAATGTTATATGTTAATTACATAATGTTCACACATAAGTCTCTCTGCCTATTTACCCAGTTCAGTTGTTTGTCTCATCGCAAAGTCTTGTCTAGCGTTCCACAGCATTACTGAGCATTTTCCTTGTTTTCTGCTATTCCTGGTTTTGATATCTGCCTGTGTCCTGGGGTGTATTCCAGAAAGCAAGCTTATCTTACCGTCAAACATATCCTGAACTCTTGGTTGACGAGTCCGAGAGTAAGTTCATCCGACTCAGAGTGTGTTCATAGTTAACCCTCAGGGGACCAAGGTGTTTTTGGGGCCTTTGAGATGTTCTGACATGCCTTGACATTTGTGCTTTTTTCAGTTATTTATAAACATGTTAATGGCAAAGGTGTAAATTCACTCTATATAGCACAAACAGGGCTACCATAATATGCGAGCAACGTGTATGTAGATGTATTTTTTTTTTTAGAAAGTAATGTTTATGCGTGGTTATTGGAAAAAATTAAAATGAAAGTTGCTGAATTAAGACCACAAAACACATATTAAATATGTGTCCACAAGACTTTTTACTAATGGATGTTGTCCCTTTGAGTTCTAGCTTCAAAATTATGTGAAAATAGTCTTGCTTTATCGTTCACAAAAAAAAAATACATTGATTTAAATGGTGTAAAACAGGTTTTGCTTGGAAAGCCAATATGCGAGGGGGAGGAGTAGTTTACACCTTAGATTACAGTGTCCCACCCACTCTGCATAATGACTCTGCATAATTAGCCATTCATTCAGGTGTGACACTGACTGAGCCACAATACAAGGACAAAAGATGTATTTAGAAGACTTATATTGACCATTTAAGATTTCGCTTACATCTCTCTTGTAAATATGTTTTGCTATTTTATTAAAAATGTTACAATTACAACAATAATTACAATTTCAACAATATTTCAAGTGTACTCTTTCTTTGTAAAAAAGAAAAAAGATTATAGGCCTACATTTTATCATATGTATTCATTAGTTTGAATATAGCCAACATTGGAACATCTAACATCTTAGTCTATGACTTTATTTTTGACAAATATATATATATATATATAGATAGAAATATAACGTTAGATATGAGCAGAAATTGCTAAACAAAAGTTTATTTGATGTGGCAGTATATTCTACAGTAGCCTAAAAACTGTACCCAAATCTAGTCAGCAAGTGACTGACTGTAACGTTGTTTTTATGAAATATTAGGGTTTATAAATGCTAATTTGCAGTTTAATACGTTGCTTATACAAATACATTTTATTTCAATATTCCAGTCGATTTTTTACTCATCTCAGTAGGCTATAGCAAAGCAGTTTATTCTTTCACACACAGACGCGCGATTTATATTTAGGCTAAACAGTCTTTACAAACATGTACCCTTCATTCATCTCACAGAAAGGCGAGTCATATTATAGAAATGCGATTCATCTTTTTGCTGTTTGCATAGGCCTACACTAACGTTATTCCATAACGTTATTCCACACGTGAGAAAAGAAAACAGCCTACCTCACTCCTCAGCGGAATCTGCTCCTCATATCAGGAGATATTGCTCCTCATATCAGCACTGTTCTGAGGAATCTTTTCTCCATAAGGTAGGCTATATTATGCCTCACTCGATCGCGACGCGCTGTGTTTACAGCTGATGGGCGTTTCACAGATCTTCAATAGTTCTCAGAATTTGCGTTTGAATAGCACGCGCTCTCCGGGGAGTGGTCACATTACTGTGAATGAGCTCGTAATGAGCTCGACTGGAGTCGCTCTCTTTTTATACAGATTACAGAAGCTGAGAATATTTGTTTTTTATATAAATGACTTCATTTAACAGATGCGATCTCAAGCTTTATGCCCGTGGGTCTGTTTGCCTGTTTGACTGAATTTTCGCGGAGTTATAGATCATTTTCGAACGCGTTTCAAATGGGAGTTCACTGACAAAGAGAAGGCAGAAATCGTATCATGTTAATTTTTCTTTATTTGTCAAAAAGCAAAACACTTTATTTTTATTGTGAGTATACAGAAAAAAAATAGAAACTGAACAGGATCGATTGAAAGATCAAAATTAACAGAGCATTTAGTGTTTATTCTCATTGCTAAAAAAAAAAAACGAGCAAAACGCGCGGGCGCGTTTGTGGTCCCCAGAGGGTTAACACACCAGACCTTCTCAACAGAGCGACGAATCCACGAGTCACCATGGATACAGACATTGAGAAAAAGCACGCCATACTTCTTTCTTCTTTTGTTAAATGCTGATTTACATATGACCACCTATTTGGTGGTTTTGCAATAATTTTAAAACCTTTTTGTTTAAAGGTCCCATTGCATGAAAATTTCACTTTATGAGTTTTTTTTAACCTTAATATGAGCTTAATATGATCTTAGCCTGCCTATGGTCCCCCAGTAGCTAGACGTTTTGATGGGTGTAAACCAAGCCCTGGGTATTTTTGAGAAAATGAAAGCTCAGATGGGCAAATCTAGAAATCTTCCCCTTATGTCGTTATAAGGGGAAAGGTTACCTCCCCTTTCTCTTCTTTGCCCGCAAAAAGAATTTGGCCGCCCATGAGAAAATGAGCTGCATGAGCGTGATATAGTTTTTTCCTCGAAGAGACATTATGGCTTGCAAACGAACGAAGAATGGCAGTTGCTCAGTGTTTGGATGTACAAATGAACACAAACGTATTTTTGTAGTTCCTTCATCCGAGCCTCTGAAGAACCAGTGGGTTATGTGAATGTCTGATGTGTAATTGTTCAAGTTCAGACAGATAATCTTTCTCTCAAAGTCGTTCAATACTGTTTATGCTTCAGTAAATCAAGCCAGTGACTAAACGTTCAACTTCGCGTCGTTTATCTTAGTAGGATGAAAATAATCTTACTAATGGTGCGTTCAAGTCATCTCGTATAGATCGTATTTATGAGTTGAACGCACTTGAACGCCACCACAATGTCATAAATACCAGTGGGGTGCTCGAGATTTTCTCTAAGCTCCGATCTTTACGAGTTGGGGGCGTGTCAGTGATTAACATGGCGGAATACACAATACGTAAAGGTATTTAGCCGTGATATTGTCAGGCTTTTCTATTAACAGCTCAGTTAGCTAATCGCCAACACAGATAGTATTATAATATAACAATGCAACATGTAATGATGTGTTGGCAGTGGCTTCAGAAATTAATTAAAAACATAAAAATACAAAGTACGTCTGATGCACATTTCTTTGTTCTTCATGTTCTAGAACAAGAGTTTAAGAACCTTACTGTATTTTTGTGTAATTAATTAAGAGAAAGTACTCAGCCATTTTGCTCTGACGAAAGTGACTTGAACGCACATGCCGTTATAAGCACGACTTCCCACCTCGTATGTACGAACTTCCCAGGAGGACTTGAACGCACCATTAAACTGTCATTAATATATATACAGAAAGCGATCAAAGAACAATCCCTTTCCAATCGCCCAAGCTGTCATTCACACAGCGCGAGTTTATCTGGACACTTCACACTCACACTCGTTATGAAATCAATGATACACTGCACAACGAAGCTCTTACTGTACTTACCTCATGTTTGCATTGGTGAAATCATTAGTGAGAGTGCAGAAACTGCGTTGCAATGATAAGATCTTCATTCACGCGATCATCAGGCTGTCGTCTGCTCAATGCTCATCACTGCAACCTTTTATGTTATGGGAATAGATCTAAATACTTAAAAAATTCTAACGATTCGTTTATCCCGATAGCTGTAATAGTAAAAGTGTATAATAGCTGTAATAGTAAAAGTTTTCGAGAGAGTTCCACATGTAATGCCAGATATTTCATATGCAAGCATGTCAGCCAATCACAGCAGTGGGTGTTTGCACTAAAGTTTCACAGCAGACACGCCCTTTCAAACTTGCAGTTGTTAAAAATAATAACCACAGTATTTCAAGGTAATTCCCTGAATTACCTGAATACTCACAATACAATACAATACAATACTTCCCTGAAGTAAGGTGACAGCGTCCCGTCAAGAAGCTACTATCACTACCTCAATCACACATGAGCACACAGGTCTTTAGCATCTATACACTCTCACCGTCCTTCTCAGGTGTACGCTGATCCGACACAGGATCATTAATACTAACTCAGAGTATTACAGCCTCACCCTGAGTAGTCCTCTATAGTCTTCCAACACTATCACTGTCTCTGCGGTGTTCTTTTGAGCATAGGATCTTTAGTACTTCTATTACTACCTCAATCACACATAGATGTTTTTTTGTTGTCTTTTGAGCGTAGAATCTGTTTCTCAGCTGCACAGCATATACCTGACACGAGTTGCTCTTTGTAGAAATTAAGTTTTATTCACGGCCGGGAGATCACTGGCCATAACAACCAAGTGAGTCTCCTGAATAGAAAGATACATGTATATTTATATCATACAATTGAGTAAAAATCAATGTCACTCAAGTCTTCTTCACTGTGATTTGTTCTGGTGATTGGTTTGTAATGATCTAAGCTAATCATATGACTGTTAGTTCTACTTTGTTTAGCACTTTTTGGTTAACTATATATGGCTTTTGACCTGAGCATATTTAGTCTGCATTTCTCTGTACATTTAATGTTGAAAATACCCATTACATAAAATATTTCTGTCACACTGTCTACACATTTCTGCCAAAGTGCGCATTTTCGTTTACTCAGCAATGGCATCCCATCTGCAAGTGTGTCTTTGTAACTTTAATCTCCTCAGCTGAAATAGATGCCTAACAAGATTGACTGAACCCTAAACACGTTTTGTCACAAAAGCCAGTATTGTCCACTGTCAAGGCATCACGAGTTGATGTTTTACAGCAGAAACAGACAAGCACCCTTGGTGTTTGTGAACACATCCCGATAAGTTCGTTTTAGCGAATCAGCACGCAATATTCAGGTCCGGTGTCAAGGCTGCTAATCACTTCGAAAAGACGCGCTAGCTGAGAGAAGTTTCGTCAAAGCTGACTTAAAGTGATCGAGGATGGATAATAACTTGATGAACCCGTGATATCTAAAAGCTGAAACTTTTTCACGCAACCTTGCTAAAGTAGCATGTTAGTGGTGAGGGAAAAGCTCCCTGTATTGCGTGTACGTTAATCACAACAACAAAGTTTTCAGGTGTCTATGTCAGCTGAGGAGATTAACGTTACAAAGATTAACCGAGTGTTTTATATATCATAGCAATTACTTGGTTTTGTTTAACTCTGAAACATGAAATGTGGAGTTCCCTTTCAAGGGAACTCGCGTTGCGTCGAGTTTGACGCTATGGGAACGCTTTGCGTGATGACGTCTTGAAGCACATGTAAAATCAGTCCAATGGTGTAGCGGGACGTCAGAGGCGGGTGACGTCACGTACCAGGAAGCTATAAAAGCCGGCCTGAAGCAGGAAACAACAGCTTTCTGAGTCTTCAGTTGCGCTCTGTGTGAAATCTGTCTGTATATTTGGTGTTGTCTGTCTATATCATATATATATATATATTCAGTATGGCGAGCGAGCAGCAGTTTAGAGTGTGTGTCCATCCCTGCCCGCGTTATGTAACGGGAGGTGACACACACACTCTTTGTGTTGTTTGTTTGGGAGAGGAGCACGCCCAGTCAGCACTCGAGGGTGGTGACTGTGTGCATTGCTGTGCGCTTCCATTGCGTACGCTCCGATCCCGCTTGGCTCGGTTCAATCCCGACCACGCTCCCCAGGGCTCGGGTCCCGCCGCTGCCGAGGCACGGCGTCGATCTCAGACCTGGGGTTCACAGATGGATTTATCAGTGGATGTTGAGACGGGCTCTGCCTTATCTCAGCATCCGTCTGATAGATCCAGTGCCTCTTATCAGGGTGTGGAAGCACGCGCTGCGGTTCCTTCCCCCCCGATAGAGGTACCAGTACTGCAACTATCCAGCTCTGAGGAGTTGGATGTTGTGAGTATTGTAGCTGAGTCTGAGGATTCGCCACCTCAGTCTCATGCGTTTGAGGAACTGCTCGATGTCATTACTAGAGCTGTTGACAGACTGTCTATTGAGTGGCCAGTAGATAGGCAGGACGTTCGTTCGAAAAGTAAGCTCGACGAACGCTTCCTGCCATCTCGTGCGCAGCCCCAGCGCAGGAGCCTGCCATTTTTCCCCGATCTCCACACCGAGGTGTCGAGATCGTGGGCGAAACCAGTGTCATATTGAGTGTATACTGCACAAACATCACACTATTCATCCATTCACAATTATAAAGAGCATGGTTATGGGGAGATGCCGAAGGTGGAAGAGACGCTCGCGAGCTATCTCTCTCCAGCAACGGCATCTTCTCTGAAGGCTCCTGCACTTCCATAAAGCTTATGCCGCCGCCGGTCAAGCTGCAGCGTGTTTACATACAATGTCCATAATGCAGGCTTACCAGGCTGAGTTATTGGGTGATTTTTAGGAGGGCGGGGGTATTAGTGCTGATACGGTATCTGAACTGCGCATAAAGGACAAAGAAAAACATGTTCTTTTAGATGCACCCGTATCCACGCTAGGGTTATTTGGAGACGCAGTTAATAGTGCTGTAGCGAAGTCACAAGAAGCTTCAAAACAGGCAGCTGCACTTCAGAAACTTCTCCCCCGCCGTTCTTTCTATGAGGCTGCTGAGCGGGAGCAGCCTCACTCCTCTAAAAAGAGCGCTGAGCACCGCGCCACTCAGATACAGAGCGTTTCCTCCCGTGCTCCCCCACAAAAATCTCGGGGACACGGAGGGCGCTCTCAAACCCAGCAGTCCTCGAGGGGTAAAACGGATCTGCGGACCGTTATTACCGCCAAGAAGGCTGCTGGGGAAAAAGTCCTGATGTCTGAGGGCTCAGGACAAATGAGGGTAGTCCCCCCGAAGCAGAGCGGTTAACACCTCTTTTCACGGTGCCCGTCTCTCTTCGGTGCCCTCAGGGGACCGTTCTGCCAACCCTGCCGCCTCCGGCGTTACAGGGCGCAGCGGTCTCCGGCGAGCACATATCTCAAGGTCCACCCGGAAACGTAGTGGCCTCGGGATGCCCGCCCCCTCTGAGGAGGGTGCTAGAGCAGTCTGTTTGGTCGTTCCCTGCCGGTGCGCCGTTACAGGGCGACGAACCGACTGCTCAACAGCAGGAGAATAATACGGTGCCCGTCTCTCTTCGGTGCCCTCAGGGGACCGTTCTGCCAACCCTGCCGCCTCCGGCGTTACAGGGCGCAGCGGTCTCCGGCGAGCACATATCTCAAGGTCCACCCGGAAACGTAGTGGCCTCGGGATGCCCGCCCCCTCTGAGGAGGGTGCTAGAGCAGTCTGTTTGGTCGTTCCCTGCCGGTGCGCCGTTACAGGGCGACGAACCGACTACTCAACAGCAACAAAATCCAGAAACCAGTCTCGAGAGACTGGTACCTCTAGTAGAATCTTTGACAGCGTGGAAGCTACTGTCAAATGTTTCTCGTTGGGTCCTGCAGACCGTGGAAAAAGGGTATTAGATACAATTCTAGTAACGCCCACCGCGGTTTATGGGGGTCCTGCCCACAGTGGTGGGCCCCGAGCAGGTTCTGGTTATGGAACAGGAAGTAAACACTCTGTTAGAGAAAGGGGCCATAGAATATGTACCTCCCTCCAACAGGGAAACCGGGTTTTACAGCCGGTACTTCATAGTTCCAAAGTAGGACGGGGGATTGCGTCCCATTTTAGGTCTTCGAGTTGTCATGCAGCTCAAGTTCAAAATGTTAACATTGAGACAGTCGTGCCACAGATTAGTCCGAGGACTGGTTTGTCACGATAGACCTCAAGGACGCATATTTCCATCCGTCCGTGACATTGGAAGTTCCTGAGGTTTGCTTTCGGGGGCAAAGCATACCAATATCGAGTTCTTCCATTCGGCCTGGCTTTATCACCCCGCACTTTCACCAAATGCGTGGATGCAGCTCTGGCGCCTCTGCGCCTCCGGGGTATTCGCATCACGAACTACATCGACGATTGGTTGATTTTAGCTCAGTCGCATTAGATGGCGGTTCAACATCGAGATGTTGTTCTCGCCCATATGAAAGAGTTGGGGTTACGGCTGAACGCCAAGAAGAGTGTGCTTTCTCCACTCCAGAGGACCACTTTTTTAGGCGTGGTTTGGGATTCAGTGTCGATGCAGGCGCGCCTGTCATCGCCACGCTTCGATCCTGGCAGCTGTGAGAAGTGTAAAGCTAGGCCAGCTACTCACTGTCAAACAGTTCCAGAGACTGTTGGGTCTCATGGCAGCAGCTTCCAACGGGATACCTTTTGGACTGCTGCACATGAGGCCCCTGCAGTGGTGGCTCAGGACCAGAGGGTTTTTCCCCGAGGGGCAACCCATTTCGCACAATCAAGGTCACGCGGTGATGCCTACGTGCCTTGGTTATGTGGAAGAAACCTTGGTTCCTGTCCCAGGGCCCAGTGCGGGGAGCTCCTTGTCGTCGCAAACTGCTAACGACGGATGCTTCCCTCACGGGTTGGGGAGCGATCCTGAGGGTCGCTCATCTCAAGGTCTGTGGGAAGACCATCATCGTTCCTGGCTATCAATCGCCTAGAGATGTTAGCTGTCTTCCGGGCTCTGAGGAGCTTTATCACAGGTCTCAGGGGACACCATGTGTAGTACATACGGACAACACGTCGGTAGTCGCCTATATCAAGGGGGTTTGCGCTGGCACGCCATATCCTCTTGTGGTCCCGGGGGAAGTTGCTGTCACTCAGGCAGCCTACATCCCCGGGGTCCAGAATTTAGGAGCAGACACTCTGTCGAGACAGGGGCCGAGGCCCGGGGAATGGTGGCTCCACCCCCGAGGTGGTGGAGCTGATATGGAATTTATAAGTGGGTCTGTTTGCGTCTCGAGAGACGTCTCACTGTCCACTTTGGTTCTCCCTCACGCATCCAGCTCCTTTGGACTGGATGCTATGGTGCAGACGTGGCCGAGGCTACGTCTGTACGCTTTTCCCCCAGTTGCTCTGCTCCCGGGAATTCTGGAGAGAGTTCGCAGGGACCGGGTTTGCCTGCTTCTTATAGCCCCGCGCTGGCCGGGCAGAGTATGGTTTCCCGATTTTGTGTCACTCCTCGACGGGCCTCCTCTGGAGCTACCCGTCAGGAGGGACCTTCTGTCCCAGGCGGAGGGCTCGATATTTCACCCCCGCCCAGAACTGTGGAACCTGTGGGCTTGGCCTCTGAGGGGGCCCAGCTCATAGAGTCAGGTCTCTCAACTGAGGTTGTTGAGACCATTCTACAGTCCAGAGCTCCCTCCACGAGGAAACTTTATGCCCTGAACTGGAGAGTATTCACCTCTTTGTGTAGTGACCGTCGGTTGGATCCAGTCAACTGCCCAATTGGTACAGTTCTGGAGTTCCTGCAGGACCGGTTCACTGCAGGTCTGACCCCGTCCACCTTAAAGGTTTATGTGGCGGCCATAGGTGCTTACCACATTCCTTTGGGTGGAATGTCTGTGGGGAAAGACCCCTTTGGTATCTCGTTTCCCTCGTGGCACTTGGAGGTCCTCCTCCCTTTCGAAATCGGACCAGGAGGCTAATAATTTGCTTTGCCCTGTTCGGGTGTTTAGACGCGTATGTCCACAGAGCTGCCCTGTGGCGTAAAAGTGACTTTTGCTCCCCTAACAAGGGAGGTCCAGTGTCTAAGCAAAGGATGAGCAGTGGGTGGTTGAGACTATCTCACTTGCTTATGAGGCGGCTGGACAGCCTTCTCCTTTGGCTGTCCGGTCGCACTCTACGAGGAGTATGGCGGCCTCTAAGGCCCTTATATCAGGAGTTTCGTTACAGGACGGTTGTGATGCGGCAGGCTGGTCCTCACCGCACACTTTCGTCAGGTTCTACTCTCTGGATCTAGACTCTGCTCCAGGGTCTCATGTTTTGTCATCCTAGTGCTGCTCTTTATGATTTCACACAGGACAGACATTTGTAGCTATGGAGGCGTTGGTATAGACGTTCCCATAGCGTCAAACTCGACGCAACGCGAGTTCCCTTGAAAGGGAACGCTCCGGTTACGACTGTAAACTCGGTTCCCTGAAGAGGGAACGAGCGTTGCGTCACCTTGCCATATCTCCTTCATGCCTGTCAGCACGACTTCAGACTTTACTAAGCTGTTGTTTCCTGCTTCAGGCCGGCTTTTATAGCTTCCTGGTACGTGACGTCACCCGCCTCTGACGTCCCGCTACACCATTGGACTGATTTTACATGTGCTTCAAGACGTCATCACGCAAAGCGTTCCCATAGCGTCAAACTCGACGCAACGCTCGTTCCCTCTTCAGGGAACCGAGGTTACAGTCGTAACCGGAGCGTTATCTGCTTTTGCTAAAAAAAAAAAAAAAAGAAACCAGCTGCAGTTTGATTGATATTACAATTACAATTTTCAAAGAGTTTAATAAAAAGTTAATGTTATACATTTTGGTTGCATTTGGAGTTAATAACTGGTTGTGTAAACTTAATATAATATAAACCACATAATATCTAAATATCGATAAATCAATCGATATAGCCCTGAATCGAATCGAATCATATCACATATTTTTTTTGAGGTATCGGCAAATATCGTATTGCTGGCAGAGAGAATCGATATCATATCGTATCGTGATGAACTATCCGATTTACACCCCTAATATAGTATAATAAAAATGAACATTACCTTGTTTTAACAGCGCTTTATATAGATATAACTCTCAGGCCCACTGGAGCCTCATCAATAGGGCACACATGCGTTGAACACCTCTGAAGTAAACTAACCCTGGAACAAAACCTGCTCCGGAGCTGCTATGGCTACTGACATACCCTGAAAGTTACCTCTGTTTGTGGAACCGAAAGTTGAGGTTATACGCTTACTTACCCTTAAACACACCCTGGTCTGTCACACAACTTGCTTAACCCCCTGGTTTTCTCGTTCTTGTCTTGCCCTCTGGATTTGTTTGGTTGTTTGGACTGATTTTCTGAGCTCTGACCTTCTGCCTGTTTTAATGGACTGTGACTTTAGATTGTGCTCTCAATAAACTGCGTTTGGTTCGTCAATCATTGTGCTCAGTGCTGTCCGCAACCAAATCATATTGATATAGATAGATAGATAGATAGATAGATAGATAGATAGATAGATAGACAGATAGATAGATAGATAGATAGATAGATAGATAGATAGATAGATAGATAGATAGATAGATAGATATGATATGATATTAAACTGATAGTGATATTAAACTGTCCTGATAGAGATATTAAACTGACCTGCATCAGCATCTCCTGCTCATGAAGGAGCATCAGCTTGGTTGCAGATCCTTCCATCTTGTGCTCCAGCATCAGATTTTTATTTTTTTAGATTTTTAATGTTTTTAAAAGAAGTATCTTCTGCTCACCAAGGCTGCATTTATTTGATTAAAAATACAAAAAAAGTAATGTTTTTAAATATTATGACACTTTAAAATAACTGTTTTCTGTTTAAATATATTTTAAAATGTAATTTATTCAGCATCATTACTCCTGTCACGAATCCGGTCTGTGGCCTTCCGCCCGATAGCCACCAGAGGTCGCTTCTCCATGTTGACTCTCACACCACACAGCACACTGGACTGCATTTCCCATCATCCATTGCACAGACGACACACACAGCTGATTACACTAATCACACTCACAGCTGAGAACTATCTCACAATCACTATCACCCAATCACACACACTTTATAAGCCTTGGACTTTCTCTCTGTGAGTGCCGAGTATTGTATAGCGCATATCCTAGCGATAGCTACTCTATGGAGCCCTCTTGCCTTGCCTTGCCTTGCCTTGCCTTGCCTTGCCTTGCCTTGCCTTGCCTTGCCTTGCCTTGCCTTGCCTTGCCTTGCCTTGCCTGTTTTCTCGTGTTTTGATATCTGCCTGTGTTTCCTGGATTAACCCTTTGCCTTGCCCTTTGGACTCTGTTTGCCCCTCGTTTGGATCATTGCTTGTGTACCTGGATTTTCTCTTTGCCTTGCCCTGTTGGATATTGTTCACTGATCGTAGAGCCACGCTTGCCCTAGGATCTCTCTTGTGTCTTGCCCGTACCATACCTGTTAACCATTGTCTGACCCTTGCCTGTTTACCATGTTTATAAATAAAAGCTTGCACATGGATCCGCACGCCTCGCGTCTTGTTCGCCCCGTTACAGAATACTCGGCCACACAAGGATCCAGCAACTTTTCAGATGGACATTTGTCAGGTATGGATACTACAAGACTATTGTTTGCCCTCAAACAAGGCTCACGATCACTAGAGAACCATATTAGAGCGTTTTTAGCCTTCGCTCATTATTCTGATTTACCGGACATTATCTTGATTGACATTTTTTGTGATGGCATTAATCAACCATTGCAATCTCAGCTTAGACGTGAGGGTCCACGTTCATCACTGAGTGTTTTTTTTTTTATTTTGCTTTGACTGTTGGCTCACTATTCACTGTGAGTGAATGAGGATGAGGATCACGTCATGCCACCCATCAGGCCCATCACCGGATCAGTCTCTGGACGTCCTAGATTAATGTCCAGCGTGATGGACCCACCGCTCATGTCAGCACGGAGGGCCAAGAAGATCGGCCAAACGGGGTCTCATCCTGCCAAAACCACCGTTCCAGAGTCTCTTTCCGTCGAAGTCTCTGCCGAGCGTGTGCTCCACGCCAGCCCTGCTGAGTCTGCACCTCACATCAGCCCTGCCGAGCTTGAGCTTCTCCTCGTCAGCCCTGCCGAGCCTGAGCTTCTCCACGTCAGCACTGCCGAGCCAGTGCTTCACGTCAGTCCTGCCGAGCCTGAGCTTCTCCGCGTCAGTCCTGCCGAGCCTGAGCTTCTCCACGTCAGTCCTACCGAGCCTGAGCTTCTCCACGTCAGCACTGCCGAGCCAGCGCTTCACGTCAGTCCTGCCGAGCCAGAGCTCCACGTCACTTCTGCCGATCCAGAGACTGTTCACGTCACGCCCGCCGAGCCAGTGTCTCAGGATAAGATGGTCTCCGCCGAGCCTGTGTCTCCGGACAAGATGGCTGCCGCCGAGCCTGTGTCTCCGGACAAGATGGCCGCCGCCGAGCCTGTGTCTCCAGACAAGATGGCCACCGCCGAGCCGGTGTCTGTTCCTGAGCCGGTGTCTGTTTCTGAGTCAGGAACACTATCACCCAATCACACACAATTTATAAGCCTTGGACTTTCTCTCTGTGAGCGCCGAGTATTGTATAGCGCATATACTAGCGATAGCTACTCTATGGAGTCCTCTCAGTTGTGTTAAGTCTTGCCTTGCCTGTTTTCTCGTGTTTTGATATCTGCCTGTGTTTCCTGGATTAACCCTTTGCCTTGCCCTTTGGACTCTGTTTGCCCCTCGTTTGGATCATTGCTTGTGTACCTGGATTTTCTTTCTGCCTTGCCCTGTTGGATATTGTTCACCGATCGTAGACCCACGCTTGCCCTAGGATCTCTCTTGTGTCTTGCCCGTACCATACCTGTTAACCATTGTCTGACCCTTGCCTGTTTACCATGTTTATAAATAAAAGCTTGCACATGGATCCGCACGCCTCACGTCTTGTTCGCCCCGTTACAACTCCAGTCTTCAGTGTCACATAATCCTTCAGAAATCATTCTAATATGATGATTTGATGCTCAAAAAACATTCATTATGATTATTATCAATGTTGAAAACAGTTGTGTACAATTTTTTCAGGATTCTTTGATGAATAGAAAGTTCAAAAGAACAGCATTTATTTAAAATATAATCTTTTGTAACATTATAATCCAATACAAATAAAAGTATTTATGTATTTTGTTTCTTTCCCCCAAAAAATAAAATAAAAATTCTTACTGACCCCAAACGTTTGAATGGTAGTATTTAATGTTACAAAAGCTTTCTATTTCATATAAATGCTGTTCTTTTGAACTTTCTATTCATCAAAGAATCCTGAAATACAAATGTAAATAACTGTTTTCAACATTAATAATAATTATAAATGAGCATCCAATCATCATATTAGAGTGGTTTCTGAATACTTTGATCTAAAAAATCCAGCTTTGATCACAGGAATAAATTACACTTTACTATATATTCACATCGAAAAATATTACTGTTTTTTTGTTTTTGTTTTTTATGAAATAAATGCAGTGACAAGAAGAGACTTCTTTTAAAAACGTTAAAAAAATTACCTATCCATAACTTTTGACTGGTAGTGTATATGCATGTATTGCTTTGGAATCATCATTCGTCTCCACAACTGTATAATTACACCAGCAGTTGTCTGTAATATGATGATGCAGATAAAAACAACTCAGATTTATAATACATAAATCTATGAAGTACAGCATATACCTATCTAACTGGCCATAAGAAATACTTAATATCTTAATATACAAAATCGTAAGCACTTACCATTGTCATGTGTCTCGATTACAACATTTCCAAACTGTTGTGAAAAGTCATTCAAAAAAATCTGTTTCCTTAAAAAGACAATGAGAGCCATTAGCAACTGGCATGAAAAATAAATAAATAAATAAATAAAATAAAATAAAACCATAGACAAACAATCTGTAAAATGGAACTGTTACGACCTCCGAGATAGTCTACATTTAAAATTCATATTAAAGAGAAACATATATAATCTATGTGCTGTACAAAGAACCACCAATCCAGGTAACTGTGCAAAAAGCCAATACCTGTATTCAGTACATAAAGGTTATATAGGTAAGAGTGAAGCAAGACAAACACGTAAATAATATAAATAATATATACAGTGGATATATACAGTATTTCTGTAAGATGGTCAATACCACAAGGAGGAAGAGGGGACGTGGGCGGCGCCAAAGAAAATAAAGTAACAAAACCAAATGAAGTCTGACTTTTAGATTACCTCTAACTCTAAATAAGAAAATAAATAAAGAAAACAAAGATCTTCAACGCCCGTGACATCTGGTGTTCTCTTTTATCTGAGGTGGTCTTTTCCCATTGGCGAAAGATATGATGGGTGACGTCAGCGCTGATGATGATTGACAGACAACTGGACCAATCACGGGTACCTAAGAAGTGAAAGTAAACAAGAGAAGCGGGGAAAGAAACAAAGAAAACATACTCACGCAACACAGGGACGTAAAAGCAACAAATGCAAACATAAGTCAATTTACTTCATGAATAAAACATACACTGACTCTTTTTAAAGCTAAAAAAAGTTATTTAGTCAAGAGCAGTGAGAGATTTTCTCTCTGTTGTTTGATTAACATTAATGACAGATGACAGCAGGTTTATTTTACTGCCGTCACTTTAAGACAGAATGCATGGATCTAATTCTGATACACGTCTGATTTTCTCATATGTTCGCTTAAGACATAACCGACTGTGTTTGTGAATACTATTCAAGATGGGTGTTTTTTACGTAATTTTGTGTATTTGACCATTCAAACGCCACGAAACGGGACACACTGAAAGGCGGCACAAGAAGCCATTGTGTGTGTGCCGATTTGAGTTCTAATGTGCTTTTAAATCATCAAGGACGTCCCGTTCCTTATTGTTCATTAATCCGTGCTTCTTAATCACTCTAAAGTTTCAATAACTTTAAGCAGTTTGCCCGAAAGCAGAGCATTCATCATTTACTGAAATTAAGCGGTAAAGCTCTGAAGTCTCTGATCAGCCTTTAAGAATAAAACAAATACTCAACAAAACACATGCATTAATCTGTTAATGCCGACTTTAATATCATATAAATATACATTTTATGTAGTAACAATGTACAAACAGATGTCCGTCGATCAGCAGATTCTCAAATCAAGCCTTGATTATGTGAGTGGTCACGTGGTTTGCACGGAGGGAAAAATCATCATTTGGTTTGAAGCAATAAGTTTAAATTACACCAACAAAACTTAATTTTCCAGTTGTCAGTTCCAGTTTTTACCACCTCCGGAGACTAGCAAAAGCTAAACCATTCCTAAGCAGGAACAGTTTTGAGATTGTAATTCATGCTTTTATTTCATCATGGCTTGATTACTGGGCGATTCCACAGTATCTGTCCACAAGGGGTGTAATGAACAATATAGATTGAATAATACCCAGTTGTTGTCATTTTTTTATTTTTAGTTCACTATTTTGTTAAAGATAGATGTAAGAAATAATAAAGTTACTTTTATCCCACTAGGCCTTGGCATTATCGTGTAATGAGACTTAATTTTATTTCCGTCCCCAGAAATTGCGGATGTCACGGTGCGACATTCAGTGCATCTGGATTTTTCCTAAGTCATTTCTTTCATTTCCTTTAATAAAATCCTGAATTTTGGCGCAAAACATTTATTTTGGTGTGTCTTCTACAAAATACTACTACTAACACTGAAAGTAGAATTCCCTTAATCCACCACGATGCAATGGAAACATTTACTAACGTTCGTTACACTTTCTGTCCAAGCAGTTACGCACGTTAAACTATGATTCTAAAGGAAGCGGAGATATAATTTTTCCATGTAATTCTATCAGTAGCATAACGATACAACCATCTTGTGTGGGTTAAATTCTCATATGCGTTGCTACATGATAAATTGTTAATAAATCGGGATAAAACAGGGGCCGAGATTTTCTGTCCAAAAATCATAACGCTCAAACATTTTATTCTGACGCTGAATTTCCATCTCCTAATGTCTCAACGGTTCTCATCAAAGAAATAAGATTGTCTAGGTCACGGTCGCTCTGCGTGTGAGAAAGTGTTAACAGGATTTCACGGATTTCGACGAATGTGGGTAAGTTTGTGGATTCTGTCCAAAAGGTTACGAACGTTAAAATGATACGAACGTGGTAAACTTTGGTTAAGTAAACATTAAATAGAATCACTGTGGTGAGAAAGGATAAAAGAGTGTGCAAGTCGGATGATTGCGAGTGGTTTCGGACCGAAAGCGTCGTTCATCGTGAAAGAGCATGCATGAATGGTGGTTTTATACATTTTGACAGATTTTGCACATCTTGTTCGTAACTTAGACGGAAATTTTCAGTCTGTCCAACTTCCAACGTTGTTTTCTGCGTATTTTTGACTCAATAAGCTGTTCATGAAAGTCAACATCGTCAATGACATTTTTCTGTTTTGTTTTTTTTGGTTTTTTTTGCTGATTTTTTTTTTCTGTCCAATGTTCGTAAGAATATAGCTTCTAGGCTGACGAAGTTAACACGTTAATAGTGCGTTAACACAATCTGTATGATCTTTAAATTTGATAGTATGATGATAGGTTATTTTAATGTGTTATGAACTTGTTCTATTCTTGTTCTATTCTATGCCAGTTCTCTTACGAGAGGTTCTCTCGTATTGCGTAAGCTTGCTTACGCTGCGGGAAAAGTCTTCTTTTCTCGAGATACTGAAGCCAAAAATTATCCTTAATTTCATATTTTGTCAACGCAGTGCAGCTGCGGGCAGCTGAGCTAGAGCGGCATACTGCACGCTCATTGGCTGCCGCGCGGCAACTGCTTAAGCCTACCAGTGAGCCTGGCGTGATGTCACGCCCAATGAGGGCGCGCGCGCCCTCGCACGTCACAGCCCGCCAGAATGGGCGGCGTCAGAGCGTATATAAGGAAGGCTCGTAGGCTATATTCTCTGATTTCTGTCTTTTCAGCGAAGCACTCGCATCGCTGAACTCTGAGAGGAAGCCGTCGCCGTTGTCCTGCAAGGAACAGCTAACGAGCAAGCTTAAGACAGCCTGAGGAAGCCGGACGAATCTTCGCCGCCTTCAGCCTGCCGTGCCAGCTCAGCTATCCGGCGATATCCTTTCATTGCAAAAGCTCTTTGTGTGTGTGTTTTGCTTCCGCAGCACTATCTAAAAGAGCAGAGGCGTTGTTGCAAATGCCTCGCACCACGTGCGGCTCATGCCGCTCTACGCTCAGCGACAGAGACCGCCATCTTATCTGCGTTCTCTGCCTGGGCCGGGACCACTGTGAAGAGCTGCCGATGTCGACCCTGCGGGCTCGTCGTTGGGCCGCGAAAGAAGAAACGCCGCTCTTGACGACCACCGGAGCCCGTCGTTGGGCCGCGAAAGAAGAAACGCCGCTCTCAACGACCACCGGAGCCCGAGACTCGAGCCAGGGCCTCGCCGGAGCCTCTCCCGCGAGCCTCGCTCTCTCCTTCTCCGCCCCCGCTTCCCGACGCGCAGCCGACGGCTCTCGCCCTCGATGCCGTCGCCTCAGGGGATGAAGCGGATGACAACGCGCTACTGGACACGTGCTCGTTAATGGCGTCGGACAGCGAGGGATGGTCCGGTTCTGTCCGCTCCGCCTCCTCCACCAGAGCGTCCAGCAGGACTCACGCCAGTGTGGACGCCGAGTTTCTCCGCCTCCTCACTGTGGCAGTCGAGCACCTGGGCCTCGAATGGTCTCCGCCAGTGGTGCCCCCGCCCAACAGGCTCGACGGATGCTTCCTGCCCGCCAGTCGACAAGCTCCAGCGTCCAGACCAGCGCCTTTTCTACCGGAGCTTCACGAGGAGCTTGCTAAATCGTGGAACGCTCCAGTTTCGGCCAGACTCCGCTCTCCGGCCTCATCAGCTCTCTCCCGCGTGGACGGAGCCATGGAGAAAGGGTATGACCGGATCCCACCGGTCAAACAGGCGGTTGCAGCGCATCTTTGCCCCCCATCCGCGAGATGGCGCTCAAAGACTGCCCTCCCGTCTAAGGCCTGCAGGACTACTTCGGCGTTTGCCAGCCGCGCTTTCTCCGCCGCTGGGCAAGCCGCCTCATCCCTGCACACAATGGCGGTCCTTCAAGTTCTCCAAGCCGACCTCCTCCGCCAGCTCGACGAGGGAGAACTGGATAAGTCTGCCTTGACCGACCTGCGCAGTGCGACGGACCTCTCCCTTCGCACGACGAAGACAGCGGCCCAAGCTATCGGACGTTCCATGGCTTCGCTGACCGTCATAGAGCGCCACGCTAACGCTAGCTGACATGGGGGAACAAGAGCGGTCTGTGTTTCTCAACGCCCCGCTCTCACCCACCGGTCTCTTCGGCCCTGCGGTGAGTGGCCTCGTGGACCGCTTCTCTGAAGTACAGAAGGCGTCACAGGCCATGAACCTCTTTCTGCCCCGCCGCTCGAGCTCCGCTGCAGGCCGCTCTAACACTCAGCCTCCTGCACGCAGCTCCACGCAGCGCCCGTCTCGACCTCCAGCTTCGCAGCAGCGCCAGCGCGGCTGACCCAGGTCCCGCTCCACCAGCCAGCACAGGCCGCCACCCCCGCGGGGTCCCCGGCCTAGAGTTTCGCTGAAACCCGAGCCTGCGAAGTCCTCCTAGCACTCGTCGAGAGGAAAAGACGGTTGAGTCCCGCCGAGGCCGGACCGCCGTCAAAGCTAACTTGTATCCCTCTGCCAGTCCCCTTGATAAAGGCTACTGCAGTAGTGTCCACCGCAGCCAACGAGCCAGTTTCTCAACTCTCTCGCCTGCACACAAACGCCGTTTTTACGGCGACCCAGACAAATCAAATAAAGAGTGTAAAATCTGGTCATTCGGTTCACGCCGTCAGTGTTATGAGTGTAGTAAACATGCCCACGTCCCAGTGTTCATTGCTACACACAAGCACAATCTCCCCTGTGTACCCCACAGAGTGCACTCACATAAAGCGCGCTACGGCCACTCGAGTGTTAGTTGTAGGTCACGTGCCCACGCCCCAGTGCTCACACCTACACAGTGCTCGCTCTGTCTCACACATTCGGGGACCAGAGCACTCCGCCACCGGCTGTGTGTTAATAAAGAGCCCTGTGCCCGCTACACAGCACGCACACTCTCATGTAAACACTCACGAGCCCGCCCCGCTTCCGCGCCGCGAGCCGTCACACACAACGCTCTCTCACAGCGTCACTCAGCCGGCTGCCGCTATCAGCGAGCCCCCGTCTCCCCTCACTGCCACTGCGCGACTCGCGCACATACCGCCACAGGCTCCCTGTCCCGCGCTGTGCGGCGGGCGGGACCCGGAGGCGATTCGACCCCTAGCTATGAGTGCGAATGCATGGAAAGCTATTCCGGGAGTGTCGAAGTGGGTACTAAACACAGTGATAAAGGGCTATTCGCTTCATTTCGCTCGCCGCCCCCCGCGCTTTCGCGCCCGGGTCGAGACTCAAGTGAAGGCGGATGCAGCTCATCTGCTTCACGCAGAAATAGCGAATTTGCTGCACAAAGGGGCGATAGAACGAGTTCACCCTCCGGTTACCGAGGCAGGCTTATACAGCCGTTATTTCCTCGTACCCAAGAAGGGCGGAGCGCTCAGACCTATATTAGATCTGAGATATTTGAACAAAGCGCTTGTGAAACGACCGTTCAAAATGCTCACGACCAGTCAAATCCTTGCGCAGATTCGCCCGGGGGACTGGTTCATCTCTCTCGATCTGAAAGACGCGTATTTTCAGATTCAGATTATACCCCGTCACAGGCCATTCTTGAGATTCGCCTTCGACGGTCAGGTATATCAGTACACCGTCCTGCCGTTCGGCCTGTCCCTGGCACCCCGTACATTTACGAAGTGCATGGATGCGGCTCTCGCACCCCTGAGATCGAAGGGAATGCGAATTCTGAACTATCTGGACGATTGGCTCATTATAGCGCACTCAACAGAGGAACTAGTTTCTCACAAGAAAGCGATTCTCGGTCATTTGGAAAGCCTGGGTCTTTCCGTGAACTGGGACAAGAGCTCTCTAACCCCCAGCCAGTCTATCACTTTTCTGGGTATAGATCTGGATTCGGCGGCGATGACGGCCAGATTGTCAACACAGCGCGCACGCTGTGTTCGACACCTCGCCGTTTCCATTCAAGTGGGAAAAGTTTTTCCCCTGAAAACCTTTCAGAGGCTTTTGGGCCATATGGCGTCAGCCGCAGCGGTCCTGCAGCTGGGTTTACTTCGAATGTGCCCGCTTCAATGCTGGCTAAAGTCGGAAGTGCCCCGCAAAGCATGGATTTCGGGATTTCGAGTGACTCAGTGCTGTGTCTCAGCCCTGCAGCCCTGGCTGGCGGCCGAATGGTATCAGCGGGGAGTGACGATGGGGGTCATCGCACACCGCAAAGTGGTCTCGACAGACGCGTCCAACATGGGTTGGGGAGCGACTCACGAGGGCAGTCCGATTTGCGGCCCATGGTCGAATACGGAGAAAAGCCTTCACATAAACTGTCTAGAGATGCTGGCGGTCGAGAAAGCGCTGAAGCACTTTCTACCGCTTCTACGGGGACACCATGTGCTAGTTCGCTCGGACAACATGTCAGTGGTGTCTTACGTGAACCGCCAGGGCGGAATCAGATCCAGAACCCTGCGCGCTCTCACAGAGCGCCTCCTATCCTGGGCTCAGGGCCCGCTGCGCTCCCTAAGGGCAGCTCATGTACCCGGTCGTCTGAACGACGGCCCGGACAGACTGTCCAGGGACAACGTTCCCCCAGGGGAATGGTCTCTACACCGCCAGACGGTCCAAACGCTTTGGCGTCGTTTCGGCGAAGCGGAGATCGACCTCTTCGCCGCGAGCGAGAACGCTCAGTGCCAGAGGTTTTTCTCAAAACACGAGGACGCGCTGGCCCAGACCTGGCCCAGCGTTCCGCTGTATGCGTTCCCCCCGATCTCGATGCTGCCTCAAGTGCTAGCGAGGATCAGGGAGGCGGACTGCGCAGTGCTCCTCATAGCTCCGTGCTGGGAAAACCAACCGTGGTTCCCCGAGCTAATGAGACTGGCAGACACAGCCCCATGGCCGATTCCGGTGAGGAGAGATCTTCTCTCTCAAGCCCGAGGATCGATTCTGCATCCCCATCCAGAGCACTGGTCTCTGCATGCGTGGGAAATCAACGGATATTCGTTGATCTGCCAGAAGGGGTAATTAACACGATCACGCAGTCCAGAGCCCCCTCGACGAGGCGGCTCTATGCGTCTAAATGGTCGGTGTTTAGCAAATGGTGTGTGGAAAAGGGTTCTAATGCTCAGTCCTGTGGAGTCCCACAGGTATTAAACTTTCTCCAAGAGATGTTGGACGCGGGCAGGTCCCCCTCCACGCTCAAGGTTTACGTCGCGGCCATAGCAGCGTTCGCCGATTCGGCGCGCGGCCGCTCACTGGGCAGGAACGAACTCATTACCCGCTTTCTGCGCGGGGCCAGGAGGATGAACCCTCCTCGGCCCCCGTCAGTCCCTATTTGGGACCTGTCTCTGGTCCTAGAGTCCCTAAAAGTGCATCCCTTCGAGCCTTTGGACTCTGTGGAGTTGAAATACTTGACGCTTAAAACCGTTTTTCTGCTAGCTCTGGCTTCAGTCAAACAAGTGGGTGATTTGCATGCGCTGTCCGCGTCGTGCCTCGAGTTTGGACCTAACGACTCGTTAGCCATTCTCAAACCGAAGCACGGTTATGTCCCCAAAGTGTTAGGTACTCCCTTTAGGGCTCAAGTCATTACCCTATCGGCCCTGCCGTCATCCGGCAGTGAGGAGGGTGTTAACCGCCTTTGCCCGGTCAGGGCGTTAAGGTGTTATGTCATGCGCTCTGCAGCCTTCAGGCTCTCAGAGCAGCTTTTCGTCTTGTTTGGAGGGCGCGCTAAGGGTCGCGCCGCCTCGAAACAGACGCTATCCAGATGGATAGTGGATGCTATTGCAGCAGCATATGCGTCAAAAGACCTGCAATGTCCGTTGGGCATACGGGCTCATTCCACCAGAGGCATGGCCTCATCGTGGGCATGGTCCAGCGGGATTTCCATTCATGACATTTGTATGGCGGCGGGCTGGGCGTCCCCCTCTACATTTGTTAGGTTTTATAACCTGGAAGTTCCCGCCCTGCAGGCTAAACTTCTGTCAGTCTAGTCGTGTTCATGTCCTGCTCATGTGCGCAGGCTGTATTATCGATTAGCTTGTCTGTTGAGCTGCACGCTCAGGGTATCAGTATGCATAGACCGGCCGTGCCGTTCTTGTGTTCCCTAGGTGTGCTTATGAACATGTGTTGGCCCGCACTGCTGGCCACCTGTCATTTCACCTCTATGCTTTTCATAAAGAGTCATATGTGATCGTTAGGCGCGCACGGCGTGGACAAGGGGTTCCCGCAGCGTAAGCAAGCTTACACAATACGAGAGAACCTTTCGTAAGAGAACGATACTTGGTTACTCACGTAACCTCGGTTCTCTCTAGAGAGGGAACGAGTATTGCGTTCCCTGCCGTGCTTAAAGCCTATAGCTCGTGTCGCTTCATTTGACAGAAAACAGATAATATAGCCTACGAGCCTTCCTTATATACGCTCTGACGCCGCCCATTCTGGCGCCTCATTGGGCGTGACGTCACGCCAGGCTCACTGGTAGGCTTAAGCAGTTGCCGCGCGGCAGCCAATGAGCGTGCAGTATGCCGCTCTAGCTCAGCTGCCCGCAGCTGCACTGCGTTGACAAAATATGAAATTAAGGATAATTTTTGGCTTCAGTATCTCGAGAAAAGAAGACTTTTCCCGCAGCGTAAGCAAGCTTACGCAATACTCGTTCCCTCTCTAGAGAGAACCGAGGTTACGTGAGTAACCAAGTATCGTTTTCATGAAATGGTATTATTTTGTGTTACAAAGGCAATCTTGCAGGATTGTTTAATTTTTTCCGTCCACGTTACACACGTTATAACTTAGCACACTTGTAGGAGTTCCTTTGTCTTCTACATTTGGCAAATAAATTATAAAAATATACCTGTGGTATTTGTTAGTAATTTTGCTGGCTTTCAGTTTATGAGCATACCAGACTCAAAAATGCACCTTTAAGTTTATAGAACAGATAATATTAGATGGCCACCCTGCCTGCATGGAAGTCCTATTACCAGTTTTGTGAACCATACACAATGCATGACTCATAACTATACCAAATTAGGAACAAAGTAAAACATGAACTGGGATTCAACCAGATTTTATTAAACTAAATTAGATTAAGTACACTTTCTGCTTGAACTTACATTGTTTTTCCGTCCATGTTACATGCGTTAAATTTGACATCAACTCAACTTTGATCAAAGTTTACTAGTTTACCATTGCCAGATTTATCCTGCCTTTCACACAGCTGTACCCCAGGTTTTCTCAGGATGTTAACCTGAGGACAATGGCTTTCTCCATGAAGATTGATTTTTGCAGGCTGTTGTCCTTGCAGTTAGCCCTAAACTGTGGAATCGCCCTACTGTAGTTCGCTATATCAAGGGCTACCTGCTTCATCTATCCATCGGCTTCAATTGATCCAAAATGCAGCTGCCCATCTGCTTACAGGCATTCGCAAATGGGATCACATCATGCCTACACTACATTCACTGCACTGGCTACCTGTTCAGTATCGTATTGAATTTAAATTCTTGTTGTTTGTATATAAAGCATTAAACAATCTCGCTCCTCAATACCTTACTGAGTTGGTTATGGAAGACAAACCAGTCAGATTGCTCAGATCACAGACCAATTATCTGTTACGAGTACCCAGATCCAGATTGAAATGCAAGGGTGACAGAGCCTTTGCGATAGCTGGCCCTAGGCAGGTTATGGAACAAACTGCCATTACACATCAAAACAGCATCCACAGTGTCTGAGTTTAGAAATCTTTTAAAAACCTATTTGTACTCTTGTGCATTTAATGTCTTGTGAAAGTAATTTTAGTGAAGTCTTGTGATTTTTTTGGGATGGATCTAGATATATTTTGTACAACACTTTGGTCAACCAAAGTTGTTTTAAATGTGCTTTATAAATAAAGTAAACTTGAAACTTCATTTTACTTCCAGTTAAGTAAACTACAGGTCCTTCTCAATAAATTAGCATATTGTGATAAAGTTCATTATTTTCCATAATGTAATGATAAAAATTTGACTTTCATATATTTTAGATTCATTGCACACCAACTGAAATATTTCAGGTCTTTTATTGGTTTAATACTGATGATTTTGGCATACAGCTCATGAAAACCCAAAATTCCTGTCTCAATAAATTAGCATATTTCATCCGACCAATAAAAGAAAAGTGTTTTTAATACAAAAAAAGTCAACCTTCAAATAATTATGTTCAGTTATGCACTCAATACTTGTTCGGGAATCCTTTTGCAGAAATGACTGCTTCAATGTGGCGTGGCATGGAGGCAATCAGCCTGTGGCACTGCTGAGGTGTTATGGAGGCCCAGGATGCTTCGATAGCGGCCTTAAGCTCATCCAGAGTGTTAGGTCTTGCGTCTCTCAACTTTCTCTTCACAATATCCCACAGATTCTCTATGGGGTTCAGGTCAGGAGAGTTGGCAGGCCAATTGAGCACAGTAATACCATGGTCAGTAAACCATTTACCAGTGGTTTTGGCACTGTGAGCAGGTGCCAGGTCGTGCTGAAGAATGAAATCTTCATCTCCATAAAGCTTTTCAGCAGATGGAAGCATGAAGTGCTCCAAAATCTCCTGATAGCTAGCTGCATTGACCCTGCCCTTGATAAAACACAGTGGACCAACACCAGCAGCTGACATGGCACCCCAGACCATCTCTGACTGTGGGTACTTGACACTGGACTTCAGGCATTTTGGCATTTCCTTCTCCCCAGTCTTCCTCCAGACTCTGGCACCTTGATTTCCGAATGACATGCAAAATTTGTCCAAAAGTCCAGTGCTGCTTCTCTGTAGCCCAGGTCAGGCGCTTCTGCCGCTGTTTCTGGTTCAAAAGTGGCTTGACCTGGGGAATGCGGCACCTGTAGCCCATTTCCTGCACACGCCTGTGCACGTTGGCTCTGGATGTTTCTACTCCAGACTCAGTCCACTGCTTCCGCAGGAGGTCCCAAGGTCTGGAATCGGTCCTTCTCCACAATCTTCCTCATGGTCCGGTCACCTCTTCTCGTTGTGCAGCGTTTTTTGCCACACTTTTTCCTTCCCACAGACTTCCCACTGAGGTGCCTTGATACAGCACTATGGGAACAGCCTATTCGTTCAGAAATTTCTTTCTGTGTCTTACCCTCTTGCTTGAGGGTGTCAATGATGGAATTCTGGTCAGCAGTCTTACCCATGATTGCGGTTTTGAGTAATGAACCAGGCTGGGAGTTTTTAAAAGCCTCAGGAATCTTTTGCAGGTGTTTAGAGTTAATTAGTTAATTCAGATGATTAGGTTAATAGCTCGTTTAGAGAACCTTTTCATGATATGCTCATTTTTTGAGACAGGAATTTGGGGTTTTCATGAGCTGTATGCCAAAATCATCAGTATTAAACCAATAAAAGACCTGAAATATTTCAGTTGGTGTGCAATGAATCTAAAATATATGAAAGTTTAATTTTTATCATTACATTATGGAAAATAATGAACTTTATCACAATATGCTAATTTATTGAGAAGGACCTGTATTATAAGTTAGACAAAGTACAAGACAGAAATGTATAAACTCAGATCAAAGAGTCAGATCAAATATAACAAAGTTCTTTAGAGTAATGTTGAAGCATATACACTTTTTTCAGTGATCTTTCTCTCTCTGACCTATTGAAATAATTGTTTAATAAAAAGAGAAACCGTGATTAACAGTTTGCATATTTCGAAAGATATTGGCATACTGTGTTGGCATAGGTTTATAAATGATTGACCTTACAAATCTGATGAAATGGCATGTATTGTGTTCCCAGATGACCGTTATAAGCAACCTAAACTCACAGCACATGCAGAGATGGAGTTTGAGATGCTCCACTCATGTAAATTATAACAGTTCATGTGGAGCAGCATTTACTGTGAACAGAGCTGCTCTGAGATGATAAGAAATATAGCAGCTCTGAGAAATATTAAACCCGCAGGGCAAATACTGCATTTATTTCATTGAATCGCAGCCTTTGTGAATTCACAGTAGCACTATGGTATTGTTTTGTTTTTAAATGTTTTTACTATATCGTGCAGCCTTAGAAAACGGTCTAATAATGCGGTTCATGGATTCTCGTCCGTGGAATGAGTCACTGGTATTTTGCCGGTTACTCAACATAAATTGCAATCAAAGATTTTTTTTTTTAAATTGAGTACTTGAATTTTATTGAGGAATCGTGACAGTCCTAATTACATTCATTAAAACAATTGGGAGTCGACGTGATTACCATTCATTAATTTTAATATCACATCCGTGTAATATTATTTAACACTCTTTACTTTAAATACAATATCAGCACAGTCAGGACTTTAGTACACGAAGAACAAGATGAATTCATCCTTAACCCTCTGGGGTCTAAGGTGTTTTTGGGGTCCTTGAGATGTTCTGACATGCCCTGACATTTGTGCTTTTTTCAGTTGCTTATAAACATATTAATGGCAAAGGTGTAATTACACTCTATTTAGCACAAACAGGGCTACCATAATATGTGAGCAACAAGAATGTACATGTTTGTATTTTTGAGAGAATAATGTTTATGCATGGTTATTGAAAAAACTAAAAACTAAAGTTTCTGAAATAAGGCCACAAAACACATACTAAATACAGTATATAATTATCTAATGGAGTATCTAATGGATGTTGTCGCCTAGAGTTTTTTTCTTCAAATGATGTGAAAATCATCCTCCCTAATCATTCACATAACACAATACATTGATTTAAATTCTGAAAAACACTTTCTGTTTGGAAAGGCAATATGCGAGTGGGCGTCAACGATCCAACACCATCATGCATATTTAGTGGTTCGCACCTGAGGAGAGAATGGGGCCCGCATACTTAATGAGCCATTCATTCAGGTGTGTCACTGAGCCACAAGAAAGAATGCAAGAGCAACAGTTGGAAGCATCTCAATTTTTTTTTTTTTTCACAAATTGTGCTTGCAAATTGGCCTATAATATCCAAGGAAAACATGTCTAGTAATTGTGCAGTTAATTCTCATATTGTATTTTCAGTTTTGGAATATTTATCCTCTCCCCAAATTTGTCACTAATAAAACACAATAAAAATTATTTAAAGAAAAGGCTTATATTTACCTTTTAATAGTTTGTTTACATCTACCTTGTAAATATATATATATATTTTATTAAAAAGGTTACAATTACAACAACAATTCAAGTGTGATCTTTCTTTGTAAAAACTAAGTATACATTTTATCATACATATTTCAAAGTTAAGGATTCATTACTTGAATATAGCCTAGGCTACATTGGAATAAACACTATAACATATTATTTGATTACTTTATTTTTGACAAAACATACTATATTTAACATATGAGCAAACATTGGCAAACAAAAGCTTATTTGAGGTGGCAGATATTTTACAGTAAAAATGTATAATCTATCCAAAACTAATCAACGAAATGTTGTCTTTCATATGTCTGTAACATAGGTCTTTTGTTTTTATTATAAGAAATATAAATGTTAATTTGCAGTTTAATACGTTGCTTATACAAATACATTTTATTTCAACATATTTGTTGATTTTTACTCAGTATAGCAATACAGTTTGCTAAAAGCAAAACATTCATTCACACACAGAAACACGATTCACTTGAGAATGAAAAAAAAAACGTACTACAGTATTCCTCAGCTCAGCGGCATCCGTTGTCCTCGAAATACCAGCACTTCTGAGGTACATTTTCCATTATTATTATTATTATGATAGTATTATTCCTCACAGCGCCGCGAGACGCTTGATGTGTTTTCTCGAGCTGATATGGGGGCGTTTGCAGAATTGCCTCAGTCATTTGCGTTTGAATAGCGCGCGCTCTCCGTGGGCGGGGTCAAATTAAAAATAATGAGCTGAGATGAGAATGACTGACATCTCTCTCTTTTCATACAGATTGCATAAACTGAGAATATTTGTTTTTATAAAGATTACTTCAATTAAAAGAAGAGAATTCAAGCTTCATGCCTGTGTGCCTATGTGACTGTTTGACTGAGTATTCGCTGAGTTATGGTTCATTTTCGGACGTGTTTCAAAATGGACTTAACTGACAGAGAAAAGGCAGAATTCGCTTTGTGTTTATTTTTCTTTATTTGGCCAAAAGCACAACACTTTGTTTTTATTGTGAGTATGCACAAAAAAATACACACTTAACAGGATCGATTGATGTATGAAACTCCTATGGAAAATCAAAGTCAACAGAGTATTTATGAGTCTCTTTTACACTGTTAAAAAAAAAAGCGAGCAGATCACGCCGTCGTGATTGCCGACCTCAGGGGGTTAATGACCATCACATCCATCTTTTTTCTGTGATCATCTTTATACATTATTTAATGTGATATAAATCATTTATATACGTTTTTATATAAGCTCTCACACAAACAAACACACACATAACATGGTGAATCTCACTTACATCAAACATGGTGATTTGTGCTTTTTTTTAGATGAAGTCTGTTGATTTGATTTATGTGTCTGATCTGAGAGTGAAGAGTGTGTCATTGTTCTCTACAGGTTGAGGGATTGTGGTGTCACAGATGAAGGTTGTGCTGCTCTGGCTTCAGCTCTGAGATCAAACCCCTCACACCTGAGAGAACTGGATCTGTCTGAGAATAAACTAGGAGACTCAGGAGTGAAGCTGTTTTCTGCTGGACTGGAGAATCCTCACTGTAAACTGGAGATACTGTGGTAAGATCATCTCTACCATAAAGACTCAGAGTGAATAAGGATTAATATGTAGATAGTGTATACATTATATCTTTGGCGTAATCCCCATCCGGTGGTTCAGCGACAGATTCCTGCTTGAACCGTCAGATCCTGCCGGCGGTAGAAGGCAGCGGTGAGGAGTCTCCCTGAAGAGGAACATTTACATCTTCATATATTATTATCTCCCAAAAGAACTAGGCCTATGTCACTTTCAGTTCAAGACAGCACTCCAAAAACGCTAAATATAAACCAAACAGGCAAAAGTTTACTTCAAGAATGACCAAAGTGGCGTCGATGAGTTTGAAGTTTGTTGTTTGAAAAGACAAGACAAACGGAAACAGAAAGTGCAATATAGCTCTCTATATGAAGCATATCCCAACTTCATTCAAGCCGCTTACAACTGCTGTTTCTATTTCTATTTTTGAGTACTTCTATTTTTTTATTTTCTCCCAGTCCTAACACACACAGTTTCCTTAAAATGTTTACAAATACATTAAACACACACACACACTGTCTCTCTCTCTCTCTCACACACACACACACACACACACACACACACACACACACACACACACACACACACACACACACACACACACACACACACACACACACACACACACACACACACACTCTCACACACACACACACATGTTGGGTTTTCAGGTTTTATGGGGACGTTCCATATAAATGATTTTTATACTGCACAAACTGTATATTCAATCCCCTAATCCTAACTGATGTAATTTAACAACTTGAACTAATTAGTATTTTATATATTTCCTATTGACATTATTATGTTATTTATTTTTTAAGTGTTATGTTTATCTTTGGATATAGGCTTAATGTGTGTCTTTGTTCTACAGGTTGTGTGATTGTGGTGTCACAGATGAAGGTTGTGCTGCTCTGGCTTCAGCTCAGAGATCAAACCCCTCACACCTGAGAAAACTGAGTCTGTCTGTGAATAATCTAAGAGACTCAGGAGTGAAGCTGTTCTCTGCTGTACTGGAGAATCCTCACTGTAAACTGGAGGAACTGTGGTAAGATCATCTCTACCATAAAGACTCGGAGTGAATAAGGATTAATATGTACAGTAGATAGTTCATACAATATATCCTTTGGCGTAAGCCCGATCTGGAGGTGAGGAACATATATAAAAAAAAAATCTAATTCCCTCAGTATTGAATTATCTAATTCACTACTTTCTCAATAACAATGACAAATTAATTGTATTTGGCTGTGTTGTAGGCACTAAAACAGTCCAGTATATAGTCAAACTCCTTTTTATGTTGAAATAAAGAGATTTCTGTTTCACCCCACTCCGCCACTGTTCACACTATGTGCCAATATGTAGTTTATGCAGAGATATTTGTATAGACCTATATATTATTTATATGACAGACCTATAGGTTTGGATGTTTTGTTAATGGTATTTATTCCTGCAAAATAAAAAGCTGATAACTTGCACTTTGTGATTATGAAGATTGAGTGAATGTAGGTAATAGTTCTGGTGGATGAAGGGCCCCTCAAGAGGTAAAGTCCAGGGGCCCCTTATAGTCTTAATGCGGCCCTGATTATCCCACAAAAGAAAGAAAAACCAACAGTTAAATAAACCGGACAAACTACAAACCAGACAACAGATGCAGGATACAGTGAAGAGGGTTTTTAAAGCACAAATGTTTGGTGTAGATCAACTTGCCTTGTAATGCTTGTGCAAACAGACCCTTGCAAAAGCGTGAGCATTGCCTCAAAATGAATTGCGATTCTACAATATTGCGATTCGATATTGGAATGTATTGTGATTTGTTTTTAACACTAGACTATGGGGAAAAGTTAAAGCATACACTTATACAGACTGTACATTGATTAAGATGAGTCATATTTACAAAAACAATTCATCACATCTTTCTGAGTTTTATTTCAGAAGCATCATACAGTACTACATTCTCTTGAATAAATAATTCAATAACAAATACATTTTTTAACAGTCACTTGTCGCCACCTAGTGGCGAAACAATGTAATTGATAAATCCGTTAGTTTAAGCACCAAGTTTCTATCAAAAGCTGATTTACTCTATTGTGATCGCTACTGTAGACATCAGTGTTTATATTTGAACTTTAAACTTTTATCCCAGTACGTCTATGATAATTTGAACTATTGTATCACAGAAATAATGATACTTTTATGAGGTTTAAAATATCTTTTAAAGATATTGACAGCACTGTTATGACAGCAGCCATATCACCCTGTAGCCCAAGACTGTTTGCCCACTGAAGCTAAGCAGGGCTGAGCCTGGTTAGTACCTGGATGGGAGACCTCCTGAGAAAAACCAGGTTGCTGCTGGAAGAGGTGTTAGTGAGGCCAGCAGGGGGTGCTCACCCTGTGGTCTGTGTGGGTCCTAATGCCCCAGTATAGTGACGGGGACACTATACTGTCAAAGAGCACCGTCCTGTGGCTAACTTCTCTCAACCTCGTCTATAAGCAAGGACAAAAATAAAGCAATTTAATTTGAATCAATATCGATTCTGGAATAAAAAAATGATAATTTTAAAATCGTAAAAAAAAAAATTGCAATAGTTAGGTGAATCGATTTTTTTTTCTCCCAGCCCTAACACACACACACACATGTAAGGTTTCCATGTGTAAGGGTCGGACAGGTCAATTTAGCTCAAAGGGAATTATTAATTAATTTATAGGGAATTCGAAAGAACCACTTATTACAGCTGAGCAAATGACTCGTCCAGCGTTCATTTGATCTGGCCGTAACTATCAGCTCTACAGCGGATATAAATATCCAAACTAGTGAAAACACTGTTTATTAGCAAGGTAACATATATCAGCAGATTAAGACATTAAATTCGTAGGCACATAACACAAGTAACACTTTTCTTTAAAATACAAACAAGACTTTATTGATTATTCTAACACATAAAACTAATATCTAACACAAACACACGCACACACACATTCGTACGAGTTGCAGAAAGAAAGAGAGTGAGGAAAGAATGAGTTTTAAGAGTGAGATGATGAAATCCAAAGTTTCAACACTCACCTAAAGGATTATTAGGAACACCTGTTCAATTTCTCATTAATGCAATTATCTAATCAACCAATCACATGGCAGTTGCTTCAATGCATTTAGGGGTGTGGTCCTGGTCAAGACAATCTCCTGAACTCCAAACTGAATTTCAGAATGGGAAAGAAAGGTGATTTAAGCAATTTTGAGCGTGGCATGGTTGTTGGTGCCAGACGGGCCGGTCTGAGTATTTCACAATCTGCTCAGTGTGCACAACCATTTCTAGGGTTTACAAAGAATGGTGAAAATGCCTTGTTGATGCTAGAGGTCAGAGGAGAATGGGCAGACTGAGTCAAGCTGATAGAAGAGCAACTTTGACTGAAATAACCACTCGTTACAACCGAGGTATGCAGAAAAGCATTTGTGAAGCCACAACACACACAACCTTGAGGCGGATGGGCTACAACAGCAGAAGACCCCACCGGGTACCACTCATCTCCACTACAAATAGGAAAAAGAGGCTACAATTTGCATGAGCTCACCAAAATTGGACAGTTGAAGACTGGAAAAATGTTGCCTGGTCTGATGAGTGTCGATTTCTGTTGAGTCATTCAGATGGTAGAGTCAGAATTTGGCGTAAACAGAATGAGAACATGGATCCATCATGCCTTGTTACCACTGTGCAGGCTGGTGGTGGTGGTGTAATGGTTTGGGGGATGTTTTCTTGGCACACTTTAGGCCCCTTAGTGCCAATTGGGAATCGTTTAAATGCCACGGCCTACCAGAGCATTGTTTCTGACCATGTCCATCCCTTTATGACCACCATGTACCCATCCTCTGATGGCTACTTCCAGCAGGATAATGCACCATGTCACAAAGCTGGAATCATTTCCTGTTTCGAATGCGCATGCGTCGCGTCTGAACGCGTTGTTGTCTTTGGAGCTCCATCGATTGATTTATAATTCTTGATTTCTCTTTAAACTCACTTACAACGAACATTTTCTATTTTTCCTCACCTCATAGTTACAACGCGAACTGTTGAGCAGACGCGTCTCAAGCCTAGTGATCCAACGCTGGATACTCTTATAGGTTACGTACGTGGATCACGGCTGAACGCGTCTTCTCCGCACTCATTTACAAACAAACATTTTTTTTTTTCTCGCCTATCGTGCGTCTACTCCACACCCGTACCACTAAAAAGACGGATTATATCCACTTAAGCCATAAATTAGTATTAATATTGATAGCATCACTGGTAGCGTCGTTGCTAACTTAACTTACTGTCCATCTGTTAAAATGGCGAATATATCAGATGTAAGTAGTCTACCTTTTGGTGCAGGTGAGGACACATTTGAGCTGCACGCGGTACAGTCTGAGCTGGAAGCTGTTGAGAAACAGATCCACGACCTTTTAGTGAGAAAAGCCGAGCTGATAGACCGGCGTTTGGCTCTTGAAACATCACGCGCCGATGCACACAAATCAGTGATTAACGTTACTAACCCGCTGACTCCGACCTCGTCTACTCCGTGCGTTACTCAGCATCGGTCACGAGCGTCGAGGCCGCGATCAGCTATGGTCTCGTTTACGCCGGCTCCAACATGCCACCACGAAGCCTGGATATTTCCGCAGCGGAAGACGCGAGTCAGGTCTAGACCAAGAAAACTCTCTCCGACCCTCCCGGTTTTCGAGATATCCACACAAAACCGCTTCTCCCCTCTTCGCGAAACAGAACGCGATGCTGTGATCATCAGTGATTCCATCATTCGACACGTACACGCTACGTTAAATAAAAGTAAGGTGCATAGTCACTGCTTTCCTGGTGCTCGTGTTTCTGAAATCGCTGCTCACGTTCCCGAGATTCTGAACGAGCGCGTCGGAACTGTGGTCCTGCACGCGGGAGGGGCCGACATCAGGCTGCGCCAGACAGAGGTTCTGAAGAAAGACTTCAGGAATCTGATTGATACGGTACGCAGCACATCGCCTGATATAACTATCATTGTGTCAGGACCGCTTCCCACGTACCGACTAGGTCATGAAAAGTTTAGTAGATTATTCGCGCTAAATGAATGGTTAATATCATGGTGCAATGAGCAGAAACTGCTCTTTGTAAATAATTGGAATCTGTTTTGGGAGCGTCCTAGGCTTTACCGTGCTGATGGCTTACACCCAAGCAGATTCGGATTGGATCTTCTGTCAGATAACATCTCCAAGATGTTAATTACCTTTTGACTAGTAACCAAAAGTCCAAATCATAGTCTCTGCTGCACCAAATTAACTGATATAAATAGTGTAGAACATTGCATAGAAACTGTGTCTATTCCTCGTTTAGTGAGATCAAATAATAAATCTACTGCAGGATCTAGAAAAAATCTAATTGTTATTAAACCAGAAAATGTTGCTATTAGTAATCAAAAACAATTTCTAAAGCTAGGTCTTCTAAACATTAGATCACTCACACCTAAGGCAGTTATTGTAAATGAAATAGTCACAGATAATAGCTTCGATGTACTTTGCCTTACTGAAACTTGGCTTAAACCTAATGATTATTTCAGTCTAAATGAGTCTACTCCATCTGGATACTCCTATAAGCACGAACCCCGTCTTATTGGTCATGGCGGCGGTGTTGCAGCGGTCTATAGAGATATTCTCAATGTTACTCAGAAAACAGGTTATAAGTTTATTTCGTTTGAAATACTTGTACTAAATGTTACGCTCTTAGATGTTAGAAAAAA
The DNA here is from genome assembly GCA_022828995.1 of Vimba vimba. Taxonomy (NCBI): domain Eukaryota; kingdom Metazoa; phylum Chordata; class Actinopteri; order Cypriniformes; family Leuciscidae; genus Vimba; species Vimba vimba. The sequence goes on from CM040826.1 coordinate 40,778,386, forward strand.
TTCCATATTATCTCTAGCCTTGGCTACCGTATATAGACCGCCTGGGCCTTACGCTGATTTCCTAAAAGAGTTTGCAGATTTTCTCTCAGATCTATTGGTCAATGTAGATAAAGCATTAATTGTTGGAGATTTTAACATACACGTAGATAATTCAAATGATGCGTTAGGGGCTGCGTTTATAGATTTATTAAATTCCTTTGGGGTCAAGCAAAACGTCACCGGACCAACTCATCGTCTTAATCACACACTCGATTTAATTATATCATATGGAACCGATCCAACCGATATAGATATCATTCCACAAAGTGATGATGTCACTGACCATTACTTGGTAACTTGCATATTACGTACTGCTGTAATATGTACTGCTGTCATGCGGCGCCGCGTTATCGACCAGGCAGAACAATCCTTCCATCCACCATAGATAATTTCTCAAATTGCTTATCTAATCTGTCTCAGCTGCTGCCTGAACCCAAACAAAAAGATAAACTAGAAGAACTAACTAGCACTATGAGCACCATTCTCTCTAGAACATTGGATGTTGTTGCACCCATTAAATTAAAAAAGGTCAGAGAGAAAATTAAAGCACCATGGTACAATAATACTACGTATGTTCTAAAGAGAGAAACACGTAATTTAGAGCGTAAATGGAAACAAACTAATTTAGAGGTCTTTAGAATCGCGTGGAAAGACAGTATGTCACGTTATAAAAAGGCCCTAAAAGCGGCCAGGGCTGAGCACCTCCGCAAACTAATTGAAAACAACCAAAACAATCCTAGGTTTTTATTTAACACCGTGGCTAGACTAACAAATAAACCAGGCACGTGCACAGGTAGGGCTCAACCTGTGCAGAGCACATGCCCTTTTTGCCCTTACACTCCGAAGTGCCCTTTTTTTGGTGGTGTTTTTTTTTTTTAAAATCAATGCTATTGGTCACCCTTTACGTCTGTCTGTCTGTCTGTTTTACAAATATTTAGCCAATGAAAGTTCTTAAAACGAGCTTGTGTATCTTATTCGATCCTCAAGTTGTCAGTAAGCTGATAACTCCGCCCCCTCTATATTCACTGAATCAACTGAAGTTCCACAGCAGTCGCACAGTAGACAGCAGCTGAACGAAGTTTTGCGAAGGGTAAATAAATATCTTGTTGTTTGAATAAGTACTACTAAACACAATGTTTCTAAAGGCTCATAATTTATTTATTTGATGTCTGACTCACTGACTGAGACATGTGGGACCGTCGCCTGAGAGAGAGAGATCTCTGCTAGCATTTGCCATCTAACGTTAGTCATAGCCAATACATAGCCTACACTTAAATAGCCTGTGCATGCATACAGTTGCATTTCATCTTTTATAAAATGCGATTTTGGCCAAATGTATTTTACAACAGGAAAAACTGAGCGCCCCGCCTACAGTAGCTACAACACACTAGTTTGTAACCTGTTAATGAAAATGTAATGTGATGCCGGCAGGCGCCGGCGAGTTTTAATGACGGAAAAAAAAAAAAGCACATTTGCACACATTCGCTGGTCAAAAACTATATATTGATAAGTATACAACAACATATAATTTATTTTTACCATCGGAAAATCATAACAGGTGCGCCCCCGCTGTTTCGTACTGGAACTTACACAAAGCGACGAGTGATCCTCGTCACCATATATTTCTAAGAAATTTCTTCTTTGATTTATGATTGCTGATACACTTAATTTATTAACATTTAGGCTAATCATGTTATAGTAATAATATTAAATTATGGTTAATTCAAGGCTGTTAATATGCACGTATTCGCTATCTAGCTCATTTTTTTAATCTATTCTCCACTCGTCCTCACATGTATGAAATGTAGTAAAACATGGTTTTACTACAGTAATGTTGTAGTAGTAACTAATTTTTTTTTTTTTTACAGAAGATCACTGTGAAATCTTTATATTTTATCATGCAGAATGTCATTTATGATTTAATTCATTCCAAGGCTTCATTTATTTGATCCAAAATACAGCAAAAACAGTAATATTGTGAAATAACAATTTAAAATAACTGTTTTCTATTTGAATATATTTTAAAATGTAATTTATTTCTGTGATCAAAGCTGAATTTTCAGCATCATTACTCCAGTTCAGTACTCTTCAGTGTCACGTGATCCTTCAGAAATGATTTTCACTGCAACTGTACTTTTCACACATTTTTTTTTTTTTTTTCATTGCTGGCTTATTTTAGGGAAAGTGTAGTGAATAAGAGACCCTCAAGAGACCAACATCCCTGGTCCTCCACAGTATAAAATTTTTGCCAGGTAGGCGGATACATGTTGGATATGCTATAGTAACGGTATGGCTATAGTTTCTTATAATCTGGAATTGAGTTGGACATAATTGCTTAAATTATATTTCAAAATAGTTTGTCAAAAATACTTGACTCATTGCTCTACCTTCCCCTCTTCTAAATGTCATACATAATCATGTTAACCAAATAATACAAATTAGCTTATAAAACCAAAAAGAATAGTTAAAAAAGAGAGTATATATATATATATAAGGTGCCCTTTTTCAGTTTCAGCACATGCCCCTCAAAAGGTCTGTGCACGGCCCTGAAATAAACAGACGTCACCCGAACAAAATATCCTGTTACAGTTTAGTAGTAATGATTTCATGAACTTCTTCACTGAGAAAATAGAAAACATCAGAACCACAATTGTAAACGTTCAATCCTCAATCGCACCTTATAATTCAGCCTCAATTATCCCCCCGCAAGAACAATTACAGTGCTTTACAACTATAGAACAAAAAGAGTTAAATAAACTTATCCCTTCATCTAAAACAACAACATGTTTATTAGATCCTATACCAACTAAACTACTGAAGGAAGTGTTACCTGTAGTGGAAGAGCCTCTCCTCAATATTATTAACTCGTCTTTATTTTTAGGTCATGTTCCAAGAACATTTAAACTGGCAGTTATAAAACCTCTCATTAAGAAACCACAATTAGATCATAATAATCTAGCAAATTATAGACCCATTTCAAATCTACCTTTTATGTCTAAAATACTAGAAAAAGTTGTGTCCACTCAACTGGGCTCTTTCTTGCAAGAAAATGATATCTAAGAAAAGTTTTAGTCAGGATTCAGGCCGCATCATAGCACTGAAACTGCGCTCGTTAAAATCACAAATGATTTACTCTTAGCTTCTGACCAAGGCTGTATCTCAATACTAGTTTTACTTGATCTAAGTGCTGCGTTCGATACTATAGATCATACAATACTCTTAGATCGACTACAAAATTATACTGGTGTTCAAGGACAAGCATTAAGCTGGTTTAGATCATACTTATCTGACCGCTACCATTTTGTCTATTTAAATGGAGAAAAATCGATCATAACTCCAGTAAACTATGGAGTGCCGCAGGGATCTGTGTTAGGCCCTCTGTTATTCTCAATATATATGATGCCACTTGGAAATATTATAAGGAAACATGGAATTAGTTTCCATTGTTATGCTGATGACACTCAAATATATATTTCATCACGGCCGGATGAAAACGCTAAATTATCCAAATTGACAGAGTGTGTTAAAGATATAAAAGATTGGATGACGCGTAATTTTCTTTTATTAAATCCAGACAAGACAGAGGTAATACTTATCGGTTCAAAAAAACGCCCACAGAACCTCTCACAATACAACTTTGACATCGTAGGATGTCCTGTTACTTTATCCTCTACAGTAAAAGACCTGGGTGTTATACTCGATTGTAACCTGTCTTTTGAAAATCATATTTCGTATGTTACAAAAACAGCCTTTTTCCACCTTAGAAACATTGCTAAGCTACGTAATATGCTATCAGTTTCTGATGCAGAAAAGTTAGTTCATGCATTCATGACCTCGAGACTAGATTACTGTAATGCTTTATTAGTCGGTTGTCCTGCATCCTCAATTAACAAGCTACAGTTAGTCCAAAATGCAGCTGCTAGAGTTCTTACTAGATCAAGAAAATATGATCATATAACACCGATTTTATCATCACTACATTGGCTACCTATAAAGTTCCGTATTAATTATAAGGTATTGCTACTGACTTATAAAGCCCTAAACGGCTTAGCTCCAGTCTATTTAACGGATCTTCTATCACCCTATAATCCATCGCGTTCTTTAAGATCAATAAATTCAAGGCTTTTGGTCATACCTAGGATATCCAGATCAACCAAAGGAGGGAGAGCATTTTCACATTTGGCTCCAAAACTCTGGAATAGCCTTCCTGATACTGTTCGTTGCTCGGACTCGCTCTCCCAGTTTAAAACTAGATTAAAGACGCATCTTTTCAGCCAGGCATTCATATAATATTGTTATTCTCACAGTTTCAAACTACAATCCGGCCTCTAGTTCATAAATGCCAGAGGAGAACTGGCCCCGACTGAGCCTGGGTTCTCCCAAGGTTTTTTTTTTTCTCCATTAGGTCACCTGATGGAGTTTTAGGACACCATTAGGTCACTTGATGGAGTTTTTTCGGTTCCTTGCCACTGTTGCCTTTGGCTTGCTCAGTTGGGGATATTTTGGGGATATTTAATTTTATTCTATCAATCAATAAATTCCACTAGAAACAAACTTTGTTGTATTATTTTATTTTAATTCTGTGAAGCTGCTTTGATACAATCTGTATTGTGAAAAGCGCTATACAAATATACTTGATTTGATTTGATTTGATTTGATTTCAAATTGGTTTCTTGAACATGACAATGAGTTCACTGTACTAAAATGGCCCCCACAGTCACCAGATCTCAACCCAATAGAGCATCTTTGGGATGTGGTGGAACGGGAGCTTCATGCCCTGGATGTGCATCCCACAAATCTCCCATCAACTGCAAGATGCTATCCTATCAATATGGGCCAACATTTCTAAAGAATGCTTTCAGCACCTTGTTGAATCAATGGCACGTAGAATTAAGGCAGTTCTGAAGGCGAAAGGGGGTCAAACACAGTATTAGTATGGTGTTCCTAATAATCCTTTAGGTGAGTGTATATGCACTTATAAGACATGACCTGAACGAACCATCAATCATTAAATTAACCCTTCTATCGTTTCTTAGGCGGGTTATTCAATTTATATCAATGCGCCAGTTCAGCTTGAGTCTGGAGGCTACTTGCTTGTCTTTGCGTTCCTTTTGGGGATTCCCTTTGTTGCCGTAAAAGGGGGTTTCCCGGGATAATCATTGATGATCGTGCCTGGATAGATCGTGCCTGGATAGATGTCTGGGGCGGCCAATCACGTGGTGTGTTGTCGGATGCTTGGAAAGTCTTTGAAGTTGGAAGTGGGCTTTGCAGTCGAATTGTTTAACCAAAACTTTGCAGCAAAACTTAACTTAGTTTTCCTATCTTTTCTGTTGAGAGTCTCAGTTCTAAGTAAGAGAAAGAAAATTGAGACAAGAGTAGTTAGATGGCTTGAATGAAGCTGTTTAACCCATGTTCTTCTGATCTTGATTTGGGTTATTTCGTCTGCTCGTCTACATGGTTACTCGTCTGTCTGGTTACTCCGTCATGGCTTCTCCATGATCGTTGGTGAATCTACTCTACAGCTTTGTTCGGGTCCTAAGGTTTTAAACTCAAATGTTTGTCCAGCCTCATGGATGAGTTCTGACCAATTAGGCACTGTCTTTATTTGAGAGGTGGCATTTTCTTCACTTCTCGTTGTAAATCATGCGTTATCTGTGATCTCTTTACTCTCCAGCTCTAGCAGAGAGAGTACAGAGGCCACAGTTTAGACATCATTCCTATTATAAGAATACAAAACATTTTACACAGATTTCAATCAAGCCATCTTCATATTGTGAACATACGATCGCACTGTTAGGAAACAAGACACACTTTCATTCAAACATCTAATAGTTATAACAATTACGTGACATGTGATCTAAGCATAATAGACACATATAGGTTGTAGACACAATATAAAATTATGTAGTTGAATGATGTTTGATTATAAGTCCGTCAAGAATTGTTTTGGGATGATTTTATGTATTTTTATATGTAAAGTCTCAGTCTCTGTGGTCTCACAAGATTTCAACCCTGGGGTCGTTCAGAGGTCCTAAAGAAGAAGATCTGTTTTGTAGATCTGTCATGGGATCAAGCAACCTCTGTCGTTATCTTGGTCAGGCCCGAGCTGTGCCATCTCTGAACCAATCAGTCTTTTCCAAACTAATGTTGACAAGAAGAAACCTTTATTTATCCCACAATGGGGAAATTCATTTGAGGAGAAAAATACAGTATGACATGAGGAGAGGTGAGGAGAAAAAAAGGCAACCCCCAGGCTATGCTCCTGTAAGGAGTACAGTTTGGGAACAGTAAAAAAACACCTTTAGCACATAATCAGTACACTCTACAACAAGAACACTCAAGACTTGCAACAGGGGAGGGGAGTGGGGAATGGAGGTAACCCAGCACAGGCAAGCAGCCATCCGGTCCTGCAGCCATTCTCGGCGCTGGTCAGACCCGCCTGTCAGACTGGGGGTACAAAGCGTCAAAGGCGAGGGATGGGGGATGGTTGAGGGTGATTGCGTATCTGTATATATGTAAGAGTTTGTGTATGTGTAGGCCTGGAGAGTCGCTACGCCTGGCATCCTAATCTAGGTGCCTCAGTCCGCAGGATGTCATAGCGATACACAGCAGTAGCCATGGAGTCAACCTTGATCAGGTCCCAGACAGAGTCAACAATCAGCAGGTGTCAGTGGGGAGTGGGGGGAAAGGAACGCAAGAGCGTCTCGCTGCAGTGCTCTTCCGGGGGAGTTGTTGTTCCAGCAGCAGCCTCAGCCAAGGCCAGTGCTGGTAGAGGGGGACCAAAAGCAGATAAGATAGGGATTGTTTGGTCTTGGGACGAGTAGCCGCATTCCAATTTACACAGCTCCTGGTCCATTTGGGTCTCCGAAACGATCCATTTGCCTTTGCAAAGCTGTAAGCTTCTCCAAGATGTTATCCATATTGTGGTTCATAGTCACAGTCTGAGTGCTGACAGCTCTGCCCACTGCTTGCCTTGGGATAGTGATAGTGGGATAGTCCTAAAATGGTTCAGGTCATACTTAGATGGGAGAGGTTATTATGTGAGTATAGGAGATCATAAGTCTGAGTGGACATCCATGACATGCGGAGTCCCTCAGGGCTCAATTCTTGCGCCACTCCTCTTCAACCTGTATATGCTCCCAATGAGCCAAATAATGAGAAAGAACCAAATTGCTTCCCACAGCTATGCAGACGACACACAGCTCTACCTAGCCCTATCGCCTAACGATTACAGCCCCATTGACTCCCTGTGCCAATGCATTGACGAAGTCAACAGTTGGATGTGTCAAAACTTTCTTCAGTTAAACAAAGACAAAACTGAAGCCATTGCGTTTGGAAACAAAGATGAAGTTCTCAAGGTGAATGCATACCTTCACTCTAGGGGTCAAACAACTAAACATCAAGTCAGGAATCTTGGTGTAAATCATTAAGGGTAAATCATTAATAACTAAACCCAACAGATCACTCAGATCACTAGGATCATATCAGCTAGAAATACCAAGGGTTCACCCTAAGCATGGCGATCCGCCTTTAGCTATTATGCCAGCCGCAGGTGGAACCAGCTTCCAGAGGAGATCAGACGTGCTCCTACTGTAGTCACATTCAAATCCAGACTCAAAACACATCTGTTTAGCTATGCATTTAATGAATGAGCACTGTGCCACTGCTCGTCCGACTATCTGTACTGTACTGTACTGTATTTTATTTTTTTATTTTTCTAAACTGTTTTAATTATTCTTATTTCTTTTTATTATTTTAATTTCTTCTATGTAAAGCACTTTGAATTGCCATTGTGTATGAAATGTGCTTTATAAATAAACTTGCCTTGCCTTGCCTTGCTTCAATCATGACGGGCAGCCTTGTGGGGTTTTGGACAGCTGTCACCGTCTTCTTAATTCCTCGATAAATTGACAGGGCAATGCCTAATCCAATCAGCAGAAGACCTGTTATCATGGTTCTGAATAGGTAGATATCTTCAATGTCCTCCACGGAAAGAGCCGCCAGACACACGACCCGCCACCTCTCCCACGCGTCCATCGTGTAGCCAGCTGCGAACGTTCCGGCAGGGCAGTCAGGTTACCCCGAACCCAAGCTTCTCGTCGAGAAGATGGTGTCAATTGCGTTGAGACAAATATACAAGAACAACGTTCTTCCTTTAGTTGGGCTCATCTCTTTGAAGCTTGCATGGCTATAAAGTTCTTACTGGGGGTTTTCGTTGGTTGGCGTAGACTGGCTGGAGCCTGGATTTTATGGTTCTGGATTGGTGATTTGCGGTCTGGAGTGTTGAGTTCTGTGTGGAAGTATGTTTGAACAAATCAACTGGAAGATTCATTTGTGTTTGGTTCGCCCTCAAATCCTACACATGTTTTATTGGGACTTTCCATTGAAATAATGATTTTTATACTGTACAAACTGTATATTCAATCCCCTAATCCTAACTGATGTATTTTAACAAAATGAACTAATGAGTATTTGTATACATTTCATATTGACAGCATTATGTTATTTTATTTATTTTTTTTAGTGTCATTTTTATCTCTGGATATAGGCTTAATGTGTGTCATTGTTCTCTACAGGTTGAGGTATTGTGGTGTCACAGATGAAGGTTGTGCTGCTCTGGCTTCAGCTCTGAGATCAAACCCCTCACACCTGAGACAACTGGATCTGTCTGGGAATAAACTAGGAGACTCAGGAGTGAAGCTGGTTTCTGCTGTACTAGAGAATCCTCACTGTAAACTGGAGATTCTGTGGTAAGATCGTCTCTACCATAAAGAACAAAGTGGCGTCGATGAGTTAGAAGTTTGGTGTTTGAAAAACAGAACAAACGTAAATAATGAATTCTGAAAATATTTTCGATGACAATTTGCGCCGTCTCTTTAGCAGAAGGAAGTTTTGCGAGGGGAATAAAATGAGCCGCCTTAGAGAACCGATCTATAACCGTGAAAATAACCGTCTTGCCCGCCGACGGAGGAAGTCCGGTTATAAAATCCAAGGCGATGTGTGACCACGGTCGTGAAGGAATTGGAAGTGGTCTGAGAAGTCCAGCGGGAGGAGAGTTCCCAGACTTAGTCTGCGCGCAGACAGAGCAAGCCGCCACGAAACGACGTGCGTCACGTTCCCGAGTGGGCCACCAAAAACGCTGACGGACGGACGCGAGCGTGCCCCGGACGTCGGGATGGCCTGCTAATTTGGAAGAGTGGGCCCACTGAAGAACGGCCAGACGAGTCGGGACAGGAACAAAAAGAAGGTTCTTCGGACAGGCGCGCGGCGAAGGAGTGTGAGCGAGCGCTCGTTTAACTTGCCTCTCAATTCCCCAGACAGTCAATCCGACGACACGCCCCTCAGGGATAATTCCCTCGGGGTCCATTGAGACTTCAGAGGAATTAAAGCGACGAGATAACGCATTAGGCTTGGTGTTTTTAGAGCCTGGACGATAGGAAATTACAAATTCGAAACGAGCAAAAAACATTGCCCAATGAGCCTGACGCGCGTTTAGTCGTTTGGCAGAACGAATATACTCAAGGTTCCTATGGTCTGTCCAAACGATAAAAGGAACGGTCGCTCCCTCCAACCACTGTCGCCATTCGCCTAGGGCTAAGCGGATGGCGAGCAGTTCGCGATTTCCCACATCATAGTTACGTTCAGACGGCGACAGGCGATGAGAGAAATGCGCGCAAGGGTGGATCTTGTTGTCAGAGAGAGAGCGCTGAGAAAGAATAGCACCCACGCCCACCTCTGACGCGTCAACTTCAACAATGAACTGTCTAGAAATGTCAGGTGTAATAAGGATAGGCGCGGACGTAAATCATTTCTTGAGAAGATCAAAAGCCCCCTGGGTGGAATCGGACCAACAAAAGCGCGTCTTGACAGATGTAAGAGCTGTCAGAGGGACAGCCACCTGACTGAAATTACGGATAAAGCGTCGATAAAAATTAGCGAAGCCGAGAAAACGCTGAAGCTCGACGCGTGACTTTGGAACGGGCCAATAAATGACAGCGTGGACCTTAGTAGGATCCATCTGAATACCTTCTGCAGAAATAACAGAACCGAGAAACGTGACGGAAGAGGCATGAAAAGTGCACTTCTCAGCCTTTACATAAAGACGGTTCTCTAAAAGGCGCTGGAGGACGCGTCGGACGTGCTGGACATGGATCTGGAGTGACGGCGAAAAGACCAGGATATCGTCAAGGTAAACGAAAACAAAAATGTTCAGCATGTCTCTCAGGACGTCATTTATCAGTGCCTGAAAGACAGCTGGAGCGTTGACGAGGCCGAAAGGAAGGACCCGATATTCAAAGTGCCCTAACGGAGTGTTAAACGCCGTCTTCCACTCGTCCCCCTCCCTGATGCGCACGAGATCTGTTTAGCTATGCATTTAATGAATGAGCACTGTGCCACTGCTCGTCCGACTATCTGTACTGTACTGTACTGTATTTTATTTTTTTATTTTTCTAAACTGTTTTAATTATTCTTATTTCTTTTTATTATTTTAATTTCTTCTATGTAAAGCACTTTGAATTGCCATTGTGTATGAAATGTGCTTTATAAATAAACTTGCCTTGCCTTGCCTTGCTTCAATCATGACGGGCAGCCTTGTGGGGTTTTGGACAGCTGTCACCGTCTTCTTAATTCCTCGATAAATTGACAGGGCAATGCCTAATCCAATCAGCAGAAGACCTGTTATCATGGTTCTGAATAGGTAGATATCTTCAATGTCCTCCACGGAAAGAGCCGCCAGACACACGACCCGCCACCTCTCCCACGCGTCCATCGTGTAGCCAGCTGCGAACGTTCCGGCAGGGCAGTCAGGTTACCCCGAACCCAAGCTTCTCGTCGAGAAGATGGTGTCAATTGCGTTGAGACAAATATAGTTGGGCTCATCTCTTTGAAGCTTGCATGGCTATAAAGTTCTTACTGGGGGTTTTCGTTGGTTGGTGTAGACTGGCTGGAGCCTGGATTTTATGGTTCTGGATTGGTGATTTGCGGTCTGGAGTGTTGAGTTCTGTGTGGAAGTATGTTTGAACAAATCAACTGGAAGATTCATTTGTGTTTGGTTCGCCCTCAGATCCTACATTTCCTACTTTTATTGGGACTTTCCATTGAAATAATGATTTTTATACTGTACAAACTGTATATTCAATCCCCTAATCCTAACTGATGTATTTTAACAAAATGAACTAATGAGTATTTGTATACATTTCATATTGACAGCATTATGTTATTTTTTTTTTTTTTTAAGTGTCATTTTTATCTCTGGATATAGGCTTAATGTGTGTCATTGTTCTCTACAGGTTGAGGTATTGTGGTGTCACAGATGAAGGTTGTGCTGCTCTGGCTTCAGCTCTGAGATCAAACCCCTCACACCTGAGACAACTGGATCTGTCTGGGAATAAACTAGGAGACTCAGGAGTGAAGCTGGTTTCTGCTGTACTAGAGAATCCTCACTGTAAACTGGAGATTCTGTGGTAAGATCGTCTCTACCATAAAGAACAAAGTGGCGTCGATGAGTTAGAAGTTCGGTGTTTGAAAAAACAGAACAAACGTAAAGAGAAAGTGCAATATAGCTCTCTATATGAAGCACATCCAAACTTCACTCAAGCCGCTTACAATTGCTGTTTCTGTGTCTATTTTTGAGTATTTTTATTTTCTCCCAATCCTAACACACACAGTTTCCTTAAAATGTTTACAAATACATTAAACACACACACACTGTCTCTCTCTCACACACACACACACATGTTGGATTTTCAGAATTTATGGGGACTCTCCATAGAAATAATGATTTTTATACTGTACAAACTGTTATTCAATCCCTTAATCCTAACCGATGTAATTGAACAACTTGAACTAATGAGTATTTTATATATTTCATATTGACATTATTATGTTATTTATTTTTTAAGTGTTATGTTTATCTTTGGATATAGGCTTAATGTGTGTCATTGTTCTCTACAGGTTGAAGGATTGTGGTTTCACAGATGAAGGTTGTGCTGCTCTGGCTTCAGCTCTGAGATCAAACCCCTCACACCTGAGAGTAATGAATCTGTTTGGGAATAACTTAGGAGACTCAGGAGTGAAGCTGCTGAAGGATCTGAAGGATGATCCACATTATAAACTGGAGAGACTAGAGTAAGAATAGTTTTTAATGATTTTCATCATTATATTTTCATTTAAAGTTGAAATGGCTGTTTTACTCACTATAGACAAAAGGAAATTGTACCAGGTTCAGTAACACTGTGTGTGTGTGTGTGTGTGTGTGTGTGTGTGTGTGTGTGTGTGTGTGTGTGTGTGTGTGTGTGTGTGTGTGTGTGTGTAAGTATTTTGTCTGAGATAATCAGATAATGAGTCTTAAATTCAGCTTCAGTTTCTGTAGGTCTCTGAACTTTAAACTGTGTTTAATATGAGTTTAATTCTGCTCATAGTGTTGTGTCAGACTATTTCAGCTTTCCCCCTTTAACTGTCTCTAAGTGTGTGATAATCGGAGATTTGGGTTGTTATTAACTGATATTAAATTTGTAGTGTAATGATCATTTCTGCTGGTTCTGTATCAGCTGTCCGTTGTGTGAAAGTGACCTTTCATGTGCTTTTGATTTTGTAAAGTGACTTTGAGCATCAGATAGAAGCTATATTATCATGTTTGAGAATTAATTGATATAGATTATCTGGTAAGTTTTCTTATGAAAAGATGTAATATCTCATACTGCATATGTGACTGTTTTATTTTAGTATTAGATGACAGTCTGATCTTCTTATGATCATCTTATGGTGAATAAGGATCCACTACAGAGACTCACAGTCAACAGAATCAACAGAGACTGAAGATACAGTGACTTCACTCTTATAAATTAAGACTTCATTTAGATTTCAATGATCCTCTGACAGACCTGATGAGGCGGCAGTGAAACACCTTTTATTTCACGGCAGCAAAATACAGTTTCTCATTCATAGATTAACCATTTTATTTTTATAAATGCACTGTACCCCATTAAGCTTTGAGTTAATAAAGAGCCTGAATATCTTTGTGTTTGCGTTGTTCCAGCAGAGGGAGACAGTGACTAATGAAATATTCATTTTACATAATAATGAGAAAAAGAAAAAACAGTTCAAGCTTTTAGAACACAATGGCAGCTTGAGTTTATACATCATGTTTTTAATAATAGTTGCATTACATTTATTAATGTATTAAAGGGGTCATATGATGCGTTTTCATTGTTTCCTTTTTCTTTAGTGTGTTATGTAGCTGTTTGTGCATGTACTGTATAAGATCGGCAAAGCTCAAAGTCTCCCACAAAAAGATTTATTCTATCTAATGCCGGTATACACTGAAGATTTTGAGCTGTCCCAGACGAAAGATTCCCCAAACCCCGAACCAGTTAAGGGCAAACCACGACCCTTACGCAAAAACCACACCCCGCAGCGATGACTCGCGTCTATGGCTGGATTTCATTGGTCAACTCTATCAAAGTGCAGATTGGCCTCACATTGCTGAAACCAAAAATACAAAAGGGATGCAAAAGTGTGTATACAAAATTAAAAATTACACAGAATATACAACTTATATATATATAGCGGGGGAAATAAGTATTGAACACGTCACCATTTTTCTCAGTAAATATATTTCCAAAGGTGCTATTGACATGAAATTTTCACCAGATGTTGATAACAACCCAAGGAATCAGTACATACAAAGAAACCAAAGCAAATAAGCTCAGAAATTAAGTTGTGTAATAATGTGAAATGACACAGGGAAAAAGTATTGAACACATGAAGAAAGGGAGGTGCAAAAAGGCATGGAAAGCCAAGACAACAGCTTAAAACTATTAGTAATTAAAAAGCAATCCAGCCCCCTGTCCGTGCAAATTAATAACAGCTGGTTCAGTCCCAATGGATGGCCTACAAAAAGGTCTCATTGCCAAGGTGTCACACAAGACACATCTCATGATGGGTAAAATCAAAGAGCTGTCTCAAGACCTTCGCAACCTAATTGTTCCAACACATAATGATGGAATTGGTTATAGGCACCATTCTAAGCTTCTGAATGTTCCAGTGAGCACTGTTGGGGCCATAATACTTAAGTGGAAAGACAATCATTTCACCATAAATTTGCCTCGACCAGGTGCTCCTCGCAAGATTTCTGACAGAGGAGTGAAAAGAATAATCAGAAGAGTTGTCCTGTCGCTGCTGTTTCCCTCCGTCAGAACTGATTGTGCCGTTCACACTGTCCCAGGGTTTAGTATGGCATCAGTAGCAGCTGAGAGTTCAGTGCAGGTGTGATGGAGAGATGCTCTTCTCATCTGTGTTCTGCTTCATCAATCCTCACATACAAACAGAAAGAGACCAGCACATCATTCATGTCTGGAGACCTTCTTCACGTTTAACAGCAACTCTTTCAGAATGTGTGATTTTTCAAACTCTGAGGCTTTACCTGCACGACTGCACTGAAGAAACGCGCGTTGCCCAGATTACTGAGAGCCCTGACAGACACGACACCAGCGCTTCATGTGGAGCTGATTTCAGGCTTTTGGGATGTTGTCCTGTTTTTATGTCTGTCTTTCAACCTTTCCGCTTCTCTTTCGCTTTGTCCACCGTCTCTTCAGGATTCTCCATGATTCTCTCTTTCTTCCTCGCTTCTTATTCTCTGATAGTTATCATTGCAATATGTTACAAGACAATGTTTTTATTTTCAAACATTAGGTCATAGATCCTAAATAATGTGCCTTAATATTGTTATGATAAAGTCACTAACAAAAACATTTCAATTCAGACTCTCTCAGGGGAATCTTGTCCCGACTGTCATCTGAAGTTTATAGAGTCTACGGTATAATATATAAAGGGACAATAATGTCTAATAAATATATTTTTGGTTCATTAGTTAATTAAAAAGGCATTTTCAACATAATATTAGTAGGTTACCAATATTACTTAAAACAAGTTAATGACAAAATAACAATTAATTAATTTGTATAATTATTATTATTATTGTGAATTATTTTTAATTAATGAAGGAACATTTTACCACCAACTTTATCAAAACTGTTCCAATGGTATAAATCTCTCAAATGTTGATGTTGAGAGTAAATGATGAAATGCTGAGATGAGATTTAGTGTCTTCTAGGAGTGTGTCGATACACTGATCTAACGAGACGAGACACGATATTGGGTTCACGAGAACGAGACGAGACCATATTTTAACACTATTTTTAAGAAATCTTCAATGACGAAATATATGACTGTCTTTTATTCGACTGAAAGTCACAGAATGCAAAACAATGCAGGAACATTATGTAATGTTTTAACTACTAATCATCTTGAAATGAATGTCACTTCAGTTCTGCTTTCTGAGTATGAATTATCATATGCAGTAAAAGACAGAATAATATAATGCAAGCGCTGTAAAAGCTCAAACTCGACTCCGTCTGATGTCTGACAGCTTTTCACCTCCAGGAGAAATATGGTCTGGTTCATTGGCACCATTTATTTTCAAGCATGATAATGGCATATTTTTATGAATGAAGACCAGTATTACTGATATAGCTACTTATGTCTCGATGAAAATTTATTTTTCCAAAATTTGAAACATTTATTAGGCTTAAAAAAATATAACAACTTTTAAGTGAACATAAAACAATCCTCACTTAAACCCATAATAAATGTCATATTTACCTGTACCTTACCTGTCTAACCGATGTGAATTATATAGAAATTGAATACGTTTATAAAACAGTCCGCACTGCATAAATTATAAATGAAAAATAGATTAATCCTTAAGCGTTGAGCAGTTAGTAATTTTCTCTGTTCCCATTGTTCTTTGGTTAACTTTACTAACAGAGAGAATTGCTGTCACTTTAATACCCGCCGCTGCTGACAGGATCTCACGCATCTCATTCTCTACTCTTTACTTCAATTTAAGATTGCATTTAACTCACTTGACTGTTCTTGTGAAGATACTCGACAAAACTGACATTTTGGCATAAATGTGTGTGTGTTATGGTTCGTTTAAGCGAGAAAGAGAACTCGATGGCGCGCTGTCGACTGCGATACTGGCGCGTCTTTCTGTGTGTGTGTGTGTGTGTGTGTGTGTTTCAGGAGGACATTCACTGACAGCGCGTTCTCTTTTGTCTTCTTGCGCATTGATAGTTTAAAACATTTGCGTGAAGGAGAGCATGATCATTTAACCCAAAGGATGACAGAAAGAACAGACGCTGCGATAAATATTTTAACACGTTAAAGCTGGACAAAGATTAATCGCATGCGTTTCCGTTGACAGCACTAACATTAGGCTACTTGTCATACATTGCTGACAGAAAATGCTGCGGTTTAAAGTGGACTCGTTTTCATGGTAGGCCTACACAGAATGTTTTTTTTTTTTTGTTTTTTTTAAGCTACAGAATATTTAATTAAATATTAAAATTAAATATTTAGCCAAGTCTGAAGTTACCAAGCTGCAGTGTATGTTAACGTTAGCTCAGTTATCAACAGGTGTAGACAGAAAATATGATTATCCTGACCTGAGCTAATTTACTGAATCAACCAACTCACATCTCCTTTCTTTCTTTTCATCCATGATGACATTAAAGTCACCTGTTGTTGTTTCTGGCGTTTCATCGCTGTCTGTGCCGCAACCGCTACTTGCTCATTAGAACATTCAGTGAGCTATTTTACACAGGCTCGGTCCTGCTTCTCCGTGGCAATGACGGCGTGCGGTTAAATAACAAACGAATTTGAGTGGGGGTGGGGGGGACAACGGGATTTTGGAAAGTGTCCCCACAGGAAATTACGCCCGTGGGTAGGACATCATCCCCAAGCTTCATGAACTAGCGCTCCTTTCACCGACAACGCTAACGTGACGTATAAATCTCAATCACACTTGCCAGGCCCCGCCCTGCTCTGCTTCTGATAGGCTTGTAACGTTAGTAAGAGCTGCGTTACTTTCATATGATTGGTAGGTGAAATCAATTGACTCGAAAATATTAAACCGCATGCAAGTTCCAATTTTTTTTTTCTTCCTCACGGCCGCACGCCGGAGATCCGGCACGGTGCCGGAATACTTTAAGCCCTGTTTATGTGTTAACCTGGATCTCAGAACATGGAGGAACATCTGACTGGATGACCTCAGTGCTTTGACAGGAGAGCGCACGGGTAAAAGCTCTGAGAAATAAGAAGGCGCCGACCCATTCAAAACCTTAAAAACAAGCAATAAAATCTTCAAATCAATCCTGAGACGGACAGAAGCCAGTGGAGCGAGGCAAAAACTGGGGTAATGTGCTCACGCTTTCAGTCCCAGTTAGGAGCCGAGCTGCTGCATTCTGGACTAACTGTAAGAGATGAAGAGCTGACTGATCCAATCACACATATAAAGAGTTACAGTAGTCTAGTCTAGACGTAATAAAAGCATGGTCAGCAGAGACCAGGACAACTAGACGAGCCCTAGAGACAAAGCGCCTGTGAAGACCTCGTGGACTCGACAGTCATCGGCACAGATCCTCAGCAAAGACCAGGAGAACCAGACAAGTCCTCCACACAGACCCGACGACCAGCTTCAGATCCTCACACCTAATGCCTAAAGCTTGATCAATCCCAATCTTCAAGCAGAAGGAGCTCAATCAAACACTCTGAATCATATCAATCCACAATCTGACTTGTGATGCAGCCTGGACTCATGGGGCCCTATTTTAACGATCTGAAACGCAAGTGTCAAAGCGCAAAGCGCAAGTAACTCTGTGGGCGGGTCTTGGCGCTGTTGCTATTTTCCCGGCGGGATAAATTACTCTTGCGCCAGGCGCAAATCTAAAATGGGTTGGTCTGAAGAGCTTCATTATTCATAGGTGTGGTTTGGGCGTAACGTGAAATAAACCAATCAGAGCGTCATCTCACATTCCCTTTAAGAGCAGGCGCGCTTGTTCTAAAGCGGATTCCTATCATAACGGCGGATTTGCCAGGCGCGCGCCAGGAGCGGTTCACAGCCAAGGAGAGCAACGCTCTCGTCAGGGACGTTGGGGATGGAGAAACCCACCCAAATTAACTTCGGTTAAAAAGGCGTATGATAATTTGGGTAAATGTGTAAGCTAGATGTATGCTTTTATAATAAATTGTCTATCTATCTATCTATCTATCTATCTATCTATCTATCGTAATAATGTATGATTTGCAAAAATGAAAACTGCTGCTTCTGTGTAGATGAGAGAATCAAAGTGTGCGTTGCGCACACGCTACATTGATTATGGCCAAGCATGCGCCCTTAAAATAGCATATGAATAACATGCGCAACGCGCCACTGACTTTAAACTATTTTTTCCTGGTTAGTGGCGCAATTGTTTTCTAAACCTGCAAAATAGCATGAAGGAACGTTTGCGCTGGAACACGCCTCCTTTTTTGCGCTGAACCGCCCAGGGAGCGCAAGTTCATTCCCTAGTTTAGCGACGTGCTTCTGTGGAGGGAAAAGCGCGCTTTGCGCGGGTGAAAAATAGGAATGATACATGCGTCGGTGTACAAAGTCAATTGCGCTGGGTGCAAGATAGGGCCCATAATCACACCATGTTCCTTCGTTTGTCCAGAGGAGAACTGGTCAGGTTTCTCCTCCATTCTGTCTCCTGGTGGAGTTTGGGTTCTTGTTACTGTCGCCTCCGGCTCGCTTAGTTTATGACACTTCATATTCAGCGCTATTATTGATCTGACGGCACTGACACTATTGGAGGAGAACTGAACTGAGCTGGACGAGGACGTCACTGCTTTATAGCTGAACTGAACTCGTTTCATATTTTATGAACTTTACACAGTTATTGAACTGAATCAACACTGAACTGACTTCAGCTGATCAATGACAATGTCTTTCTAGAGCCGCTTTACAGCAGAAATGAACTCTGCATCATTGATCATTATTTCCCTGTTTATCCCTGTAAAGCTGCTTTTAATCAATCTGTACTGTATAAAGCACTATATCATTAAATATGACTGGACTTTTGCACAAGGAAATTATTTAGTGTTAAAGAGAGTTTGTGTGTGTTTTTATATTGTTTATTTTGTGGTTTAAAAATATAGTTAATAAATGTTAATATTATAGTGTTTTTGTTCATTGTTAATGCGTGATTATGTTAAAGTGTATTTGTTAATGTTATAATAAAAGCTCTTAAATGGTTGAATTGTTGAATTGAAGTGTTTGACTGGCAGTGTGTGGGTCACATCTGTCTCGAGGAGCAAGCGACTCTCAGACGGATCTTACAGTGTGTGGGCCAGATCTGGGCCACATCAAACAATGAAGGCATGTTACGGGCGGACGGACACCACCCCTAACATAAATGGAGAGACGCACACAGATCAGCTCGTGTCCAACATAAGGGGTATGTTTATTTAGTAGGTTGTTCAGAAACAGAGGCAGTAATACTGAGGCGGAACGCTTTTGTTTCCCGGGGTGGACTCCTAACGCTTCAACGACAGCACGGCAGTGCATAGACTCCTGGCTCAGGCTCTGTGTGCGTGCCCAGGTGTGCTTCCGGAAAGCTTTTGTAGCTTCAGTATACGGCTGCGCTCAGGTGTGGCTCATCTGTAATTAAGAGCAGGGGAAACTCAAACACATAATTAGAACTCAGCGGAGCTGAGGGACGTAACACCCCCATCCCGAAATGGTGACCTGTCGCCATACTCTAAACATAGGAAATGCTTATTTTTACTCTAGCCTTCTGTGTTCAGCTTTCAGGTATCTGTAT
The DNA here is from genome assembly GCA_022828995.1 of Vimba vimba. NCBI lineage: Eukaryota > Metazoa > Chordata > Actinopteri > Cypriniformes > Leuciscidae > Vimba > Vimba vimba. The sequence continues at coordinate 40,798,128 of CM040826.1, forward strand.
AGGCCTATGGAAACAAAATAGAATTACAGGAATGTAGTACTTTGGTGTATAAGGTCAACTCATAGGCAATACACACTTATGTGTAAAAAAGAAAAAAAACATCGCTAGAGACTTATATTAGATTAGCAGGCTCAATAAACCAAAGTAAATCTCAGAGTAAATAACGAGTATATACGAGTATATATAAAAAAAAATTCACAAGAAAATTATTACTATTAAGCATCCACCCTAGACAACGCATCTGCAACAATATTGTCTACTCCTCGGATATGTACAATTTGGAGGTTAAACGGTTGAAGCAACAAACTCCAGCGCATTAACCTGCGGTTAGAATTGTACATGCGACTGAGGAACTTGAGTGGATCATGGTCAGTATAGACCTTAACTGGATGTATGGTAGAACCCAAGTACACTTCGAAGTGTTGAATAGCCAACACTAGAGCCAAAGTCTCTTGCTCGATAGTGGAGTACCTTCGCTGGGCAGAATTAAACTTCCTTGAGAAGAAACTCACGGGATGATTTACATGGTCTGCACCTGACTGCAACAGTACGGCACCGGCGCCTACGTTGCTAGCGTCCACAGCAAGTTGAAACGGTCTGTTAAAATCTGGCGCAGCGAGCACGGGAGTTGTCAGTAAGAGAGCCTTGATGTTTTCGAATGCTCGGTTACAGGACTCCGTCCATTCAAACTTAGTTTTGGGGCTCAATAGGTTAGTGAGGGGACAAACCACAGTCGAAAAGTTCTTACAAAAACTGCGATAGTAGCCTACCATTCCTAAAAATCGGCGTAACGCACGCCGGTCGCAGGGCACAGGAAACTCCTGAATAGCGGCTACTTTAGCCATTACTGGCAAAACATGTCCTCTACCAACTATCCGCCCCAAGTAAGTGACAGTGGCTTTTCCGAATTCACATTTTGCTAGATTTATCGTGAGCTTCGCACTGGACAGTCTACGGAAAAGCTCTTGAAGTTGTGTCATGTGTTCGGACCAGTGTGTACTATATAGGACTATGTCGTCCAAATACGCCTCGCAATTTGCCATTCCAGCTAAAACAATATTTACTAAACGCTGGAATGTGGCAGGTGCATTCCGCATTCCGAAAGCCATAACCTTATAATTCATAAACGCATCGGGGGTCACAAAGGCTGATATCTGTTTTGCTCTTGGTGTAAGGGGCACCTGCCAGTAACCTTTTAGGAGGTCGATTTTAGTGACAAATGTAGCCGAGCCAACACGGTCCACACAGTCATCCATCCGCGGTAGTGGATAGCAGTCTGGCACAGTGATGGCATTAACACGCCTGTAGTCCGTGCAAAACCTGTAAGTGCCATCAGGTTTTCCAACTAAAAGGCACGGGGAACTCCACGGACTAGAGCTAGGTTCAGCAATATTATTCTGTATCATGTACTCAACTTCCCGTTTCAGGATAGCTCGCTTTTCTGGGTTTACTCTATATGGGTGCTGTTTAATCGGGCCCTTATCACCCACGTCTATGTCATGTTCCAGAACGGTGGTCACAGTCGGAACATCTCCGAATAATTCAGGAAAATCATCTATCACAGACAATATGTCAGTTGCTTGAGAGGGTGTTAAATGTGGCAAATGATTTACAATACCGGACAGCATAGCGGAGTTTTTAAGTCGACCTTCAATCACGCACCGCGACGGAGGAGTCACCTCATCATCATCATCGTCTACCAGTGAAGACGGCAACACGGGGACCTCGACAGGACCGGGTATGTTAAGGTCACACAAGCTATTTTTAACCTCTTCACGTGTATAATATGGTTTAAGCATATTTACATGACAGACGCGAGAATGTCTTCGTCTGTCTGGGGTCACAATTACATAATTCAGATCCGATATTTTTTTTTCAACAGTATATGGTCCACTGAATCGAGCTTGAAACACAGAACCGGGCACGGGTAAGAGAACCAACACTTGGTCTCCAGGTTTAAACGAACGGGCTCTGGCTTTGCGATCATACCATGTTTTCATGCTAGATTGGGTCTTCTCTAAATTCTCTCTAGCGAGTTCACGCGCTCTGTGTAGTCGGGTGTGAACGTCACTTATAAATTGTACTGCACTACGAGAGGTAGGCTTGCTCATCCATTGATCTTTAATGACGCTCAAAGGTGTGCGAACATCATGAGCAAACACTAGTTCTGCAGGGCTGAAACCAATTGACTCTTGCACGACTTCTCTAGATGCCATAAGCATCCAAGGAATCGCCTCTTCCCAGTCTGCACCCACCTCCAAACAATATGCACGCAGCATAGATTTTAGCGTCTGATGGTAACGTTCAAGAGCGCCTTGGCTCTCCGGATGGAACGCGCTAGAAATGCGGTGCTTAATTTGGAGCGACTTTAGGACTTGAGAGAAAACACGCGAAGTGAAATTGGTTCCTTGGTCCGTTTGAACGATTTTCGGTAGCCCCACAAAAGCAAAGAATTTTAATAGAGCCCTGGACACAATTCTAGCAGTGATTTTTCTCAGAGGCACCGCCTCTGGGAAACGAGTAGCAGTACACATGATTGTTAGTAGATACTGATATCCACTTTTCGACCGTGGAAGAGGACCGACACAGTCAATGATTACTTTCTCAAAAGGCTCACCTACGGCAGGTATGGGGTACAACGGTGCAGGTGGAATTATCTGGTTTGGTTTACCACTAACCTGACAGACATGGCACGTCTTACAATACTGCCGCACATCACGCTTCAGCCCCGGCCAGAAAAAGTGACGAAGAACACGGTTGAATGTTTTAGTCACACCTAAGTGACCAGAAACATAATCATGCGCGACACTCAGAATTGCACGTCTATTTTCAGTCGGCATAACGATTTGTTCAATGTCATTCCATTCATTACTTTTGTGAGGCGTCCACCTCCGCATAAGTAAGCCATCTCTGACAAAGAAAACAGAACTCTCGCTGGCACGGTCTGAAACAGATTGAATTGTATTATAACATGAAACAAGAGTAGGGTCTTTTTGTTGAGCACTAATGAGTTTCTCTAAAGATAACGAAATATCTGGTTCTATGGTTTTTCCTCTGTTCCTCACATGTACAGGACTACTGCGGCACGGAGCGGAAGTGGGTTCAAGGAGCCTCTCACACTCCGCAGGGTGAGCAACGAAACTGTCACTTAGGTCGATGTCAAGGGGAGGTACTGTATCCCTCATCCTTCGAGTCTGCGACCTAGTGACAACACTAGTGGGAAAAACCTCTGGGAATTTTTGTGCGCACTCATCGGGGCACTCTTGAATGAGCGGCACAGACACAACCTCCGGTGGGACATCGCCACGGCTCCATACGTTTCCACCGGCTAGGTCATTGCCAAGGAGAAACGTGACACCGGGGATTGGTAAAGAGTCTTGAACACCAACAACCACATCACCACACACCAAATCTGAATCAAGACGCACGCAATGTAATGGCACATCAAGAAAACCCATCTCGATTCCTCGAACAAGGACACTACTACCAGTTGCAGTCTTTTCAGACAACGGCAACAAGCCGCGAAGGAGTAAAGACTGTGCAGCTCCCGTATCACGCAAGATGCGCACAGCGACAGCCTCCTCACCAGGCACAGATACGGTCCCATTCGTCAGAAAGGGCTCGTACATGGACTGGGGTTTCTCTGATTTTAATGCTGCGCGAAGGACAGGCGACATTTTCTTCGAAGAACTAACGAGACCCATTGGTTTCGTGGACTGTTTTTTTTTTTATATTAAACAGTCCGCCACAACATGCCCGGGCTTTTTACAATAAAAACAGTGTCTGTCTTCTTGCTTTACTGCATTCTTTTTCGTGTCTACATCAGTGGTCGTAGAGGGGTTAACTCTCAAGCGAAAACGTTCCCTGGCAATGTTATGCGTTAAGACATATTCGTCAGCAAGTATAGCAGCTTCAGAAATAGACTCGGCCTTCTGCTCAGCTAAATAGGTTGCCACAGCGGTTGGCAGGCAGTTCTTAAATTCTTCTAAAAGAATTAGTTCACGCAATTTCTCCTGACTATCAACCCGCTGTGATGAGCACCAACGATCAAACAGAGCTGCTTTATCTCGACCAAATTCAACAAAAGTTTGACGCTCAGCTTTTTTTAAGTTTCTAAACTTCTGTCGGTATGCTTCAGGGATCAGCTGATAGCACCTCAACACTGACGCTTTCACAACATCATAGTCACCGCTCTGCTCCACTGTTAGCGATGAGTAAACCTCCTGCGCCCGTCCCACTAAAACGCATTGCAGGAGGAATGCCCATGCAGTTCTCGGCCAATTTAAGTTAGTCGCGACACGCTCAAAGTAGGGAAAATATTTTTCCACATCTCTTTCCACAAAAGGGGGCACAAGTCGGATGTGGCGAGTGACATCAAATGTATTAGGGTCAGAAGGAGCGACACCTTCCCTCTGAGCCGCGATTTCTAACTTTCTCAACGCGAGTCGGTTTTCAAGTTCATGCTCACGTGCCTGTGCTTGCATGCGCTCACGGTCGAACTCAATTTCCTTCTCTCTGATACCTAACTCTCTTAACCGAATCTGCAGCTGTAACGCTTCTGTAGACACGGAGGATTGTTTCTCTACAGGCAGAATGCCCTTACTAACCAAAGCAGCTTGTAAGACGGTCTTGATTGTATCTTTGGTGCGCTTTTCAGCAGAAGTGAGCTCAACCTCGTAAGTTGCAGCCAAATTCAGTAACTGCTCTTTCGAAAATTTCAAAAATAACTCGATAGAGGGTTCTTTAACGAATACTTCCTCTGTTGCCATTTTAACGCGTAATTTTTAAAGCGCTTGTTAACGTTTAATTTTAAAGGTAAAGATAGTTAAAGCGCGCACAAAATTTAAATTACAAAAACTACAAATAAACACTCACCAAAGCAGTTTAACTGCGACAAAGCTACGAGGTAGCGAATATCTAAAGTGGTCAAACGAAAAGCACAATATAGGCTACAAACGACCACAAATTTTAATGTCCACCCACAAATTAATCAATACGCTAGTACAATCAGAATTCCAGCGCTCACTAAATAGGCGATATGCCACAAATTATCACAAGCTATACAACTAAACTAAAAGGTATTCTGATAGGCAAAAATGTTGTCCCACTTCTCTAACTAACTATACACAAAAACCAAAACAAAATCCTAAATACCTACGCAATCTTCAGTGGCTTACTCAGCTCGAGGCATCTCCTACGTGCCCCCTCCTGAGATATCCACCAAAATAAAATAAACGTCAACTAAACAAAGGAACAGACAATCATAATTGCTCACCAGAACACTCACCAAAATGTTGTAGCCTTCAAAAGTTCCGCAATTCACACTAAAGTCCGACTTAATCAAAATTATTAATCCCGGACGAGCCCCCAATATGTTACGGGCGGACGGACACCACCCCTAACATAAATGGAGAGACGCACACAGATCAGCTCGTGTCCAACATAAGGGGTATGTTTATTTAGTAGGTTGTTCAGAAACAGAGGCAGTAATACTGAGGCGGAACGCTTTTGTTTCCCGGGGTGGACTCCTAACGCTTCAACGACAGCACGGCAGTGCATAGACTCCTGGCTCAGGCTCTGTGTGCGTGCCCAGGTGTGCTTCCGGAAAGCTTTTGTAGCTTCAGTATACGGCTGCGCTCAGGTGTGGCTCATCTGTAATTAAGAGCAGGGGAAACTCAAACACATAATTAGAACTCAGCGGAGCTGAGGGACGTAACAAGGCACTTCTCAGTGTGTGGGCCAGATCTGGGTCATATCAATAAAGAAGAGGCATTTTACCGGCTGTGGGCCACATCTGGGCCGGAGGAAACTGTGTGTGTCTGTGTTCAGCTTTGGGCCGGGGAACCAGCAGAACTGAAGCAAGGATGTGGACTAGAGAAATGTTGATATCTGGGACGTTTACTGAAATCATGTTGTTGAACCACTGATTATAAACTAAAGATTGGTAAAAGTTGGATTTAATTGATTCCTCCTCATTAGAGAGAAACACATGTGCATCAGTTGCTGCTGCTCCTCTGGGCTTCGCACGCTTGTTCTCTGCGTTTGATTTGTGTTGTTACTGACGGCAATGAGACACATTCATTAAAAAAGTTATTAAAGTTTTCCCTGTTTCTACACTCTTAATAAGTGCATCTTGCTTTAGTAATATTTATTATGAATTTCCTGATTAAAGTTCCAACAATATTTACACTTCACACACAGTGTCACAGACACTCGATCTTAGTTTCATTTTCATGGACTTTTAGTTTGTCATGTTCAGTCACATGTGTTCCTTTGTTCAGTTTTCCCGCCACTAATCAGTTGTCATGGTTACTGATTAATTGTCACAGGTGTTTATGGTTTGGCCCTCATCAACCTCTTCAGTTGTCTGGTAATGCTTGTGTTTCACACACTGTTACGCTACTTGGATTATATTTGAGTCATTTAAATAAGCTCTGTCTGATTTGTACTCCTGATGGTCTTCCTCTTTGTTCTACATCGTGACACACACAGACGTATCGCATGTGTTCCTCAACGCTTGCAGAGCCGCTCGTCTTCTCTCCTTTAGTGAAGGCAGACGAGGATGGACAGGTAAAATGAGACGCAGCTCCTGATAATGCTGACATTGGTTCTACATTGAGTTGTAGTCGACAGCATGATCTCCTGAGCTGGGATTTGATGCTATCCTGTGCTTTATCTCCTGCTCCCTGATTCCTGCTTTATCAGCCAATCATTCATATTCCTGAATCACTATTAAATGTGATGAATGTCACTGATCTCCATTCAGTTCAGCTGTTCCTGCTGAAACACAATCACAACAAACTACATCTTGTGTTGATGAGAAAGTGACTGACACGGTTGTTGTGTGATATTTAAAGACATTAAGCTCTACATAAGGTGAATCTGCAGCTTTAGAGAAATATCCACTGAAGAAACCCAAGCTCTTTTATTCTCCAAGATAAACGTGTCGCTTGAACACTATTGTCATGGAAATGAGCTGATATATAGTTTATAGTAATGGCTGTAGTTCAGAGGTGTTTATTCTAGGGATGTCCCGATCCGATCACGTGATCGGAAATCGGGCCCGATCGCGTGTTTTCAGACTCGATCGGAATCGGACGTTACCTCCCGATCAGGACTCGGATATATATATGTATTTATATTCTCATTATTTTTTAACACCTGTATTATGCGGTGACACAGAGTTACGGCGGTTTCACACTGCACGCGTTATTAGAGTGTAAGCAGCGCAGGAGCAGTGCATATGGTGAGCAGGAGCAGGACACGCGCGTTTTGCTTTCATACTGGCAGCGTTGTCACGCGCGGCTGAACCGCGGGTTGTGTACAGACAGAGTCTATAATGGATAAGTTGGCATTGCTTTTTTTCGTTTTCAAATACATTTAAGAGAAAAGACTTGTCAAGAAGCTTATTTTATTAATAATTTCATTTAATATAACTTTTGGTTCATCTTTGTTTTTATTGTTATGGCAACAAGTTTGTTTTTGGACATTTGTTTTCTTTTTAAATTGCTGTTGGTCATTTGATTGACTGTTTAAAACACAATAGATATCATCAATGCACTTTTTGGATAAAACTGCGGTGTATTTTGGCCATGATCAATGCATTGCCACTTTAATTCAGCAAAAGCGGCGCAGCAAAAATAGACTCGGCGCCGAAACGATCACGGCACTCCTGCTCTGCTCCTGACGCGCTGCCGCGCCACCTCTGCGTGCGGTGTGAATGCTCTAAAGCCTGGTTTAATCTGTTAACATGGGCGGCGAACAAAATACGCGCTGCCCGCTCTGCTAACAGTGCAGTGTGAAACCTGCGTAAGAGGTGTGCAGTTCCTAAAAGCACATTACTGGCTTTGCAAACACTGTGGCACTTTTATTTTTTATTTGTTTACATGCCTACCGGATATTTTAAGTTGATGTGCTATTTGTTTATATATTATACTTTTTTTAATATTTACTGTTGCACTAAAGTCCAAAAGTGAAGAATTTATTTATTACTTGATTGTTCAAGCTACCTCACAGAAGTGCTGTTTGTTAACAGAGTTGTTGAATGTTAAAATAAGGTGAATTAAATAAAAAATAAGGAACATCCTGGATCTGTTTTTTTCGCTCTTCTTTATTCTTTTTTTTTTTTTTTGCATTATAGAAGTATCGGATCGGGACTCGGTATCGGCAGATACTTAAAATCAAATGACTTGGACTCGGACTCGAGGGCAAAAAAACCTGATCGGGACATCCCAAGTTTATTCCTCTTCATGCAGAGTTTATCTCCAACATTGATCCTGATGATCTTGATTAGCAGCTTCAGTGTGTTTAATTAGAGCTGGAGATAAACTCGCTGGAAGAATCACACATAGTGTAATGTTGATTTAATGGCATTTTAATTGATCAGATTCTTTCAGGTTTATGTCACATTGCATTGTTCCACATTTGTAGATTGCTTTGAAAAAATCTGCTAAATGACTAAATGTAATTATAAACATGATTGGATGATGACAAACTTATTTCATATCATACAGATGTGATCAAACAAAGTCCTCTTTATGATTTATTATCAGTAACTCTGAATTTTCAGAAAGATAAAGATAAATGGAAGCCAAAACTGAACAAATGAAGGCAAGGATAAACAAATAAAAAGAATGAATGAACGAGCCAAAGAGAACAGAACAGAAATAATGAAGAAAACCATATTAACAAAAAAAATATTTACCTTTGATTTTTTGTTGAAATCTCACCATTGTTTTTAACATTAATTTGTGTGCAAAAAGTGATATTAAACCAACATAACTTTGTAACGTTAATTCAGTACAGTTAGCGTTGATGCATCAACATTGACTCAACATAAAAACTGTTAAAGAATGTACAAAGTTTTTACTGTATGGTATTAATTTATCTGATTCTTTCCGGTCTATTTCACATTGCATTGTTCCTCATCTGCTAATTGACTAAATGTAATTATAAACATGATTGGATGATGACAAACTTATTTTATATCATAACGGGGGCTATTCCAGAAAGCAGGTTATGTGACATACCCGGGTATGTTTAAGAGTAAGTAAGCGGATAACCTTAACTTTCGGTTCCAAAAACGGAGGTAACTTTCAGGGTATGTTAGTAGTCATAGCAACTCACTCTCTGAACTTAACTTGCTCCAGAGCAGGTTATGTTCCAGGCTTAGTTTGTTTCAGAGAGTTGACGGAGCATGGCGTGCCCTTTTGAAGACGATCCAGTGGATGTGGAAGCACAGATAATACAAAATCTTTTCCGCTGTGAGAGGGTGATACGACCACGTATCGATGTGTTTTCGTATACAAATGAATATTTGCGTGAGCATTACCGTTTTTCAAAAGAATCGTTAATTTATTTAACGAAGATTTTGAAACCATACATAGCAAACGAGACACATCGCGGATTAACGCTAAACACAGAGGACATTTTGTGCATTGCCCTTTGCTTTTTTTTTGTGACGGGGAGTTTTTTGTATACAATAGGCAATGCAGAGCATGTGGGAAAGGCAACTGTGTGTAGGGCTGTTCGTACAGTATGCATTGCACTCAAACGGTTCCTACACACTTTTGTGCAGTTCCCTGGCCATAAACCACTGAGGGTCATTAAAGAGGAATTCTACAGAGTGGCGGGTTTGTCCGTTCTATGATATTCTATGACAGACCATTTTAGTTACATAGCACTACTTAATCTATCCATACTGTATACAGTCACAATAATTTTAAATGTTTCTAATTATATAACTTTCAATTTCAGGGTTCCCAAATGTGATTGGGTGATAGAACCCACATTCCCATTAAAGCTCCTTCAGTCAATGAAGGAGACTATGTTAATAGGAAGTCAATCCATAGCATCAATGTGCAGGTGACAATAGATTTTTTGGGTGCTAAATGTTTGGGTGTTTAAACCATTAAATCACCCTCATTACTGGTCCCCACTAACTAGGTAATATGTGATGCATCCCACCTCATCACTAATGTTGAAGCCAAATGGCCAGGGTCTGTACATGATGCCAGAATGTTTAGGGAGGCATCATTGTGCCAAATTTCAACAGGGTATGTTTTGCCTAACACAGGGTTCACCAATCTCGGTCCTGGAGGGCCGCTGTCCTGCAGAGTTTAGCTCCAACCCCAATTAAACACACCTGAACCAGCTAATCAAGGTCTCACTAGGCATACTAGAAACTTTCAAACAGATGTGTTGGAGCTTTGGAGCTAAACTCTGCAGGACAGCGGCCCTCCAGGACCGAGATTGGTGAACCCTGGCCTAACACAATGTTTTTTTTTTAATGGTTTTTTTTTATGCAATTATACACTTTAACTATCTTTATAGGACACTTCAATGGTTACTTGCTGGGGGACAGAGGGTACTCTTGTCTGCCCTATATGATGACACCCTACCCTGAACCTGAGCCTGGACCACAGGCACAATTCAACCTGGCCCACAGCAGAACACAGGTCAAGGTGGAAATGACCATAGGCATCCTGAAGGCGAGGTTTCAGTGCCTGCGTGGGCTCAGGGTCAGCCCAGAAAGGTCATGTGACATCACAGCTGCTTGTGTTGTTCTTTACAACATTGCCACACTGAGAGGTGAGAGGGCTCCCCCTTCTCTTGAAGATGGCCAAGAGGAACCCCAGTGAACCCAGTAGACCAAAGAGATGGCAGGGTGCACGAGGCATGATTTGCCAAAATCACTTTAATTAAAACCAGTTAACAGTCAAGTGTTGTTCATTGTTTCTTTATTTCCTGTAACAAGACATTTGGGTAACACTTTACGGTAAGGGTACATGAATTATCATGAATTCATGTATAAATTCATGCATGAAATATGCATTCATTCATGCATTAATATCTCATGAATCATCAGGAACTAACATGAGTTCAACGTTTTTCATTCATGACTTCATGGATGAACAACACCTTAATTAAAACATTAACTAAGATGAGTACATCATCATGAATTATGATTTATTACGCATGATCATGATGTTTTCTTTGTTCACACAAAAAATTGGTCTTTACCACCCATTGTGGATAAAGCTATGGTTATGGTACATGAATCATCATGAATTCATGCATAAAAAAGTATTAATTCATGCATGCAAGACTGCTCTTCGAATTATTAAAGGAATGGACAAAAATCCACATTATCTAATGCATGCATACAGGCTAGAACAGTATATCAATTAATGTGAGAACTTTTTTTCTGAATTATGATCTGAGTTATCCATCATGTTCATGTCTTCTTCATAGCCTGCAGGTAAATGGACAGACCCCCAAATTGGCCAATCACAGCACATAACATACGAATTCTGTTGGCATTCAAATACAGTAGTCATCATTAACTAAGCATTATTTATCTATGACTTCCTCATGTGTGTGGCCCCTCAACTAAAGTGGTGACTTGGTGCTTTGAAACACTGATGAACAATGTGGCATAACTGTGAAATGACATGAATATGAACATGAAAGTTCAAGCCTTTGCAAACAATGTACTGTGGACACAAATGGACTTTGATCTTAACTTGCAACGTGATCTCATGAGAATACGTGTGTATTTTTACGTAAAGTGTAGGCCTAGTTCTACCATACGTACATTTATTTACGTTTTATACACACAGAAACGTATAATACTGACAGTGGACAGCACAAAAACGTAATTTATTTACTTATAAACAACTTATACAAACAACGACGTACAAATTTGGGCATATTCCTATTTAACTTATGCATATTCAAATCGTGGCATTAATGTTTTGACTCATAATACACTAAAACACAGCATAAATTCACAAAATAAATCAATTTTATTAGCTTAATGTGATCAAATCTTTATAATCCATACGTTGTTTGCAAGAAACAGATCCAAATGCAGCCCTTTATCCAGTGATCTTCATCTCCATTTCTTTCAGAGACCAACGTCAAATCCCGCGCTCGTGGTGAATTCAAATTCAAAAATTGCGCCCGAAGCGTTACGACAAGTTTTACGGCAGTGATATCAAACGCTCATTGGCTCTCGCATGCTTCGTCACAGATTGCGACATGCCGTGTTTAAGTTGTGTACTACATTTGAAATGGAGAAGCGCGCGCGCCTTCACAGAGCGAACAGCAAACCGAACCGGATTAACATTTTCATTCATTAATAACTTAAATTCTGCTCTGTAACGTTAACGTTACCTCATACAAAACTATTATGTTACTACCAGTGAAGACTGCGACACATCGTCATGTGAACGACTTTTGGTACCGGTTTTGACATTTTCTCAATAAATAAATGATTGTGATTGTCTGTCTGTTGTTTTAATTTACAATTGTAGTTACGTAGTTTTAAGATATGGTTAGGTTTAGTGGTAGGGGTAGGATTAGTTGCTCAAACTATCTTTTAATGCTACATTGTTAATAAAACTGCCATTTCCCTACACATATCTGTCCATTACGTTTTATCCTTTTAATATTGTCTATAACATGGGTATGTTTAGGTGTGGGAGTAGGGTTAGCAGCTAAGGGATCTTACATTTATAATCTATAAAATGGTAAAAGGGAAATTATACAGATATCTTTATAATATGAAATATTCATAAATAGTTTAACGTAACGTTACATTTTTTAGCTGTAAAATCGTAATAATGTTATGTAACTTTACTGCTTTATTCTGAACGGTATAAACCAGTTAAATCAACAGCTGGAAAGAGCTGAGAAGGAATTCAGTACATACAACATGAACTTTATTTTAAGTGCCTGTATATCTGAAAACTCTTTACAAAACCATAAAGCTGTTTTACAATTTCATGATATGGAGGAGTCACATCAGTAGCTTAAAGGTGACTATTTACCCAAAAAGAGATCAAGCTGTTTGTGAAACATTTTTTTTTAAACAGCTTTATGGTTTTTAACTTACCGTTTAAGAATAAAGCAGTACAGTTAAGATCAAAGTCCATTTGTGTCCACATTACATTGTTTGCAAAGACTTGAACTTGAATGTTCATATTCATGTCATTTCACAGTTATGCCACATTGTTCATCAGTGTTTCAAAGCACCAAGTCACCACTTTAGTTGAGGGGCCACACACATGAGGAAGTCATTGATAAATAATGCTTAGTTAATGATGACTACTGTATTTGAACACCAACAGAATTCGTATAATATGTGCTGTGATTGGCCAATTTGGGGGTCTGTCCATTTACCTGCAGGCTATGAAGAAGACATGAACATGATGGATAACTCAGATCATAATGAAAACACATTGTTCATCAGTGTTTCAAAAGACCAAGTCACCACTTTAGTTGAGGGGCCACACACATGATGAAATCATTGATAAATAATGCTTAGTTAATGATGACTACTGTATTTGAACGCCAACAGAATTCGTATAATATGTGCTGTGATTGGCCAATTTTGGGCTCTGTCCATTTACCTGCAGGCTATGAAGAAGACATGAACATGCTTGGAAACTCAGATCATAATTCAGAAAAAAAGTTCTCACATTAATTGATATACTGTTCTAGCCTGTATGCATGCATTAGATAATGTGGATTTTTGTACATTCCTTTAATAATTCGAAGAGCAGTCTTGCATGCATGAATTAATACTTTTTAATGCATGAATTCATGATGATTCATGTACCATAACCATAGCTTTATCCACAATGGGTGGTAAAGACCAATTTTTTGTGTGAACAAAGAAAACATCATGATCATGCGTAATAAATCATAATTCATGATGATGTACTCATCTTAGTTAATGTTTTAATTAAGGTGTTGTTCATCCATGAAGTCATGAATGAAAATCGTTGAACTCATGTTAGTTCCTGATGATTCATGAGATATTAATGCATGAATGAATGCATATTTCATGCATGAATTTATACATGAATTCATGATAATTCATGTACCCTTACCGTAAAGTGTTACCGACATTTGTATTTATTGCTTTAGATTTCATTCAACAACAAATGACAGATTAAGGCTCACATACTGTTTCCCACCTTAAGCTGGTGCTCCAGCAATTCAATTTCAAGCCTGGCCTTTTTTAGGTTAAGCCTTTTCTCCTCCATTTGAAGCTGTATAAGGTCCATCTCCATGTCACTTTTTCTGATTTGCTTTTGAAGGTGGACCTTATACAGCTCTTTGGCAGGCAACTAGAAAGAATGAATAATTAAACATGACTGATATAGTCTGTAATACAAACACAGGCCAAATATTTAAATGAGGAAGGAGAACTGCAGAACATTTCTTACACTGCTAAGATTCTGTGTGGAGGTAGATGGACCCTCATCTGTATTAAAATCTCCTGCCATATTCTGTAAAATGACAATTTATTTATTCTCTTATGTAAAAAAGGGGGAATGCATTCTATGTATCATACCTCTATGGGCCTCCCCACATTTTCTGTTTCTGTCACAGCAGAAGTGGTCTCTTCATCAGGGACGTGCACAGGGGGGTTGCTCAGGTTGCCCGGGCAACTGCCCATATGCCCTTCTCGACTCATGTTAGCCTTCCGAGGGGGAAAAAATAAATAAAAAGTACAATGGATGCAGAATTTCACGTAGGCCTAGATAAAAAAAATAATAAAAAAAAAAATTAAAAAACGCAAAGCCTCGCTCATTCACTTCCATTCGGGCACTGACAGTGAAAGTCAGTAGGGGAAGGGCAAACTGTTTACGTGGCTGCAGCGCTGCACGCGACCGGCACCTGAGCTGAGCCTGCATTAGTGGCCCTAGAAGGAGATTGTCGCGGTTGTCGGGTGAGACGACTCAACGTTGTCGGAAAAGGTGAGTTTGTGATGTATAACAAATGAACGATCATCATCAGGGTTCCAGACTGCGACCATTTTTTGAGAATGTGCGAGTTAAAATTGTATGTGGTCGCATTTGTGCGAGTGCATGGTCATGTACTACTCAGTTAAATTCATGCATGAATTTTCCTGCATTGAACTTGTTTTAGCACCCGCCAAATTGAATTTTTGTGAATTTAGTCTTATTTGATTGGTGAGTAATGTAGATGAACTGCTGCACTTGTGACAGGGCGCATGTTTAACTGAAAGAACGAGCAGAGAGAGAGAGAGAGAGAGAGAGAGAGAGAGAGAGAGAGAGAGAGAGAGAGAGAGAGAGAGAGAGAGAGAGAGAGAGAGCCGGTGCGCGTGCGCGCTCTCTGTCTTCAGAGCCAGGCGAAAGTGTAATCAAGACTTCACCGTCTCCAAACTAAGCGCTGTCTTGCTCTCTCTCCCTCGCACATATTAATCAAAATAAATCGACACGTGGTAAAAGGTCGGAAGACCAAAAGTACGGAAGCCCTGATCCGCAACGTAAAAAAAAAATGCTATCATTTCGAGATTAAAGTCGAAATGTTTCGAGATTAAAGTCAAAATGTTTCGAGATTAAAGTCGAAACATTACAAGAATAAAGTCGTAATATTTTTTTTATTAAAGACCTGCGCTCGTGAAGTCGAACTGCTTCTGACGTGGATCTAAACAGCTTTTTACTTTTATCTGGGCTTTCAATAAAAGGACATTCTACAGGTGCTAATCTACCAACATGACATTACCATTTGTCTAAAAACACTTTTCAGACTGGATGGAGGTAGCCAGCTTTATATCTGAGGAAATAACGTACGGGATCCGGCCACATGATTGGATACAGAATTATGCACTTAAAATGTATTCAGAACGGTGAAGAGGGAATCAGTGCGGTTACTGTTAAGTGTTCTCGACCCAGATAGTGTTGCCTATTATAGACGAGCACGAAAACACGTCAAAAACACTGCCACATAAAGTTTCGATCAGACTGTGAACCTACTCCGGCGGAGTCTGTGTGCTCGTCTATAGGCAACGCCATGGTAATGCATGTTGGTAGATTGACACCTCGAATTTTCTTTTTGTTGAAAGCCCAGATAAAAGTAAAAAGCTACTATTTTGTGTTGATCCATGTCCGAGGCAGTTCGACTTCACAAGTGCATTTCTTTACACAGACACACACACAGACACACACAAAATTCAGAATTGGAAACACGCCCTATGCACCAGTGGACGCGCGGACATTCAGCTGACATAAAACAACACTTTAATTAAACAAAAAAAAAAAACTATCCAGTGATGAAATGTTTTCTGTGTTGACAGAAATCTTGGATGTCCATGTCCTAACTGCTGGGATAATCACACAACGCGCATGACACGTCCAATTCGCGAACTAATGACTCCTTTGAACCGATTCATTTTAATGAATGGTTAAAACAACTGATCTTTCCAACAGTGAACTCAGGAGACGTCTGAATCGGTGTATAACTAATCAGTAACACTGTACAATAAGGTTCTATTTATTACATAAATTACATAAAAAGTACAGTTCGCTAACTCAAGCTTAAGCTTTAAAATAAATAAAACCACTTTTTTTTTGAAAAAGTCCACTTGTTTTTTTTTTTTTTCAGGTCAGAGCAACTGCCCCTCAAAATTCCTGTGCACGTCCCTGCTCTTCATCGTCATCCTACAGAGAAAATAAGGAAGGATGCTTGGTCTAGCAAACAGAAACCTAAAGACAATAATCACTTACAACTGTGACAGAGTGTGGTGTTGCAGGAGGATCCAATAATACAATGAGGCCATCAGCAACTGCAAGATAATTAAACCAATAAGATAATCATGCATATTCAATACTCAATGTATATTCTTAAACAAATACAACTAATAAAGAAGGACATTAGGAACATCTAAGAGTACTAGTAATAAGATTACAGTATACAGCATATGCAGTCAATGATTGCAAGTGCAAGTGAA
The DNA here is from genome assembly GCA_022828995.1 of Vimba vimba. NCBI lineage: Eukaryota > Metazoa > Chordata > Actinopteri > Cypriniformes > Leuciscidae > Vimba > Vimba vimba. The sequence continues at coordinate 40,814,896 of CM040826.1, forward strand.
TCAATGATTGTAAAATGCATTCAAAATGCCTTTTTAAAATGGTGACAGTGTTAATGATTTTCTTTATTAAAACACTGACAAAATCAGTGAAAACATCAATAAATCATAAGTATTAATATGGTACACCTACATTTTACTAAGCCACTTGTCTTGGTAGCTGAGTCTGACGAACTGCCCCTGGAATCCCATCGACCACAGGTCGCCCTTTATTAAGGGACAGTGCCAACTCCTCAGCTGGGGTGAGGGAAGGTGGAGGTGGACCCCCACCTGTTTTACGGGCCTCAGCCTTCTTTCTATTGGCTACATAGAAAACTAAATTACATTAAATACTAAATGACATGGCATCAGTAAATATATACCTTGCTGGAGAATGTTTTTGTGTTTCATTTTGACTTGGCTCACACTTCTTCTGGCTCCAGAAGGATTACACCAGGGGCTCGTTCTTCGTACGTTGCTTATTACATCCGAGATCAAATGACACATCCAAGATGATTTCATCGTGCTAATCATGATCCGGCTAATTGGGTTCTTCGAACACACCTGCCGGATATGATTAGTATCGCTGGATTGAGTTATCTGAGATAATTGCGCGTTCATGCGCTGGTTAAAAGGGGATATGTATCGATAGTAGAAACATTGATCAGCGACGCTGCTATTGGCTGCTCAGCGTGGCCAAAGGGCGGGCTCAGTTTTTCTCCTCAGCAGAGCAAGAACTAATAGTCGAAGTTTGTTCGGAATTTTAATGTTTAACCCTCATGTGGTGTTCAAAACCCTATAACACCTGTGGTCTTCCCGGGTCAAAATGACCCGCCTATAAAAAATAGCTTATAAATCACTCATTATACCATATTTTCACCCAATCTTGGAATCAATCTTTTTGTCAACTTGTTCTCTTTCAATTAGGACTGGTTTTATATTTCTATTTGCATCTAATTAATCGTAGGCCTAATTTATTTGACAGTAGGGATCACATTTTTTGAGTAAAAAAAACATTATTTTTGAATATTTTTGAATAATTTTGGAAATATTAAATGAAATCTGAAGAAAATTGGCACTGTTTATCACACTAGTCTACTTTAATTTTTCACCAGGAATTTTGTTTTGAAAAACTTTTATTTTGTACAAAATGGCACATTGTCACACTTGTGGTCTTCCCGGGTCAAAATGACCCGCCTATAAAAAATAGCTTATAAATCACTCATTATACCACATTTTCACCCAATCTTGGATTCAATCTTTTTGTCAACTTGTTCTCTTTCAATTAGGACTGGTTTTATATTTCTATTTGCATCTAATTAATTGTAGGCCTCATTTATTTGACAGTAGGGATCTCATTTTTTGAGTAAAAAAAACATTATTTTTGATTAATTTTGGAAATATTAATTGAAATCTGAAGAAAATTGGCACTGTTTATCACACTAGTCTACTTTAATTTTTCACCAGGAATTTTGTTTTGAAAAACTTTTATTTTGTACAAAATGGCACATTGTCACACTTGTGGTCTTCCCGGGTCAAAATGACCCGCCTATAAAAAATAGCTTATAAATCACTCATTATACCATATTTTCACCCAATCTTGGATTCAATCTTTTTGTCAACTTGTTCTCTTTCAATTAGGACTGGTTTTATATTTCTATTTGCATCTAATTAATTGTAGGCCTCATTTATTTGACAGTAGGGATCTCAATTTTTGAGTAAAAAAAACATTATTTTTGATTAATTTTGGAAATATTAAATGAAATCTGAAGAAAATTGGCACTGTTTATCACACTAGTCTACTTTAATATTTCACCATGAATTTTGTTTTGAAAAACTTTTATTTTGTACAAAATGGCACATTGTCACACTTGTGGTCTTCCCGGGTCAAAATGACCCGCCTATTAAAAATAGCTTATAAATCACTCATTATACCATATTTTCACCCAATCTTGGATTCAATCTTTTTGTCAACTTGTTCTGTTTCAATTAGGACTGGTTTTATATTTCTATTTGCATCTGATTAACCGTAGGCCTCATTTATTTGAGAGTAGGCATCTCATTTTTTGAGTAAAAAAAACATTATTTTTGAATAATTTTGGAAATATTAAATAAAATCTGAAGAAAATTGGCACTGTTGATCACACTAGTCTACTTTAATTTTTCACCAGGAATTTTGTTTTGAAAAACTTTTATTTTGTACAAAATGGCACAGAATTACACTTGCGGTGTTCCACTGGGCCATTGAGGGCCATTGTTTCAATGGGCCATTGAAAGTGAATGGGAGAGACTGAAACATTTTCAGGAGCATGTTCATTGTTTATGTACACATATGAGCATGTGATGGATTATGGTGAGTTTGGGCTCTTTTTAATCTTAACAATCTCATGTAAATAATGATGTGCCATTTTCCACAATTTATGCATGCTTCATTGAGTTACGAGTTAAAACGCGACATAAGTGCTAGGCTACAACTATATTCAAGGCTCTGTGAGCGCCTGTGGGGGTTTGTGTGTTACAACTCCATTAGGAATATCTTTAGATCTGAGTGATGGATTATGCTGAGTTTGGGCTCTTTTTAATTGTGATAGTCTACTGAAAATAATGATGTACATTTTTCTACGATCTGTGCATGCTTCGTGAAGTTATGAGCAAAAACCAAACGTGAGAGCTTCATGAGTATATACTTGGCTAGGTACGTCTGTGGTATTTTTTGTGTTAGAGCGCCATGAGGAATATCTTTAGATCTTATTGATGGAATATATTGAGTTTGGGCTCTTTTTAATCGTGAGCTCCTGCTGTAAATAACGATGTGTCATTTTCCATGATCGATGTATGTTTCATGAAGTTACGAGTAAAAAGGCCAAGTCTAAGCTACCTTGCTTGGCTATGTGAGTCTGTGTGTCTGTAGTATTTTTTGTGTTAGAACTCCATGAGGAATATCTTTAGTTCTGAGTGATGGATTATGTTGAGTTTGGACTCATTTTAATTGTAAGCATCTGCTGTAAATAATGATGTGTCATTTTCCACAATCGGAGCATGTTTCATGAAGTTACGAGCGGAAATGTGTCTAAAATTGTACCATCCATGTATGGTTTACACATGGGTCTCTTGAAGGGCTTCTTTTACAAAAATCTCACTCAAGTTTAGTAAAAAGCCTGAAACAATTATGCTTGCTGTATTCTACAAATTGAGACCTTTCAAATGACATATGACACAGGACTATCTGAGCTGTATGATGTATTTGACATATTGCTGAATGTAGTACAAAAAAGTAGTTTATAAATTATGAATTTGTTTTTTTTCTATTTATCAGCAAATAACTCAGCACTACTTAGGAGTTTATCAAATTGACTACATTCATTGTAAATTTCAGACTCTAAGCTTTCAAATGACACCTATTTTAAGTTGATCAAGGTAATAGTTTTGAAAAATATTATGATTATTTATTTCGCAGCTAGGTGGCGCCTGCGGGGGAACACTCTGTTTTAGAGTGATAACTCAGCTCTCGTTAGGAGTTGATCAAAGTGATTAGGTGCATTAAAAAGCTGAGATTCTAAGCTTTAAAATGATACCTATTTTGTGTTGTTCCATTCATTTTTTGCATTGGTCTCTCCCATTCACTTTCAATGGCCCATTGAAACAATGGCCCACAATGGCCCTCAATGGCCCAGTGGAACACCACAAGTGTAACTCTGTGCCATATTGTACAAAATAAAAGTTTTTCAAAACAAAATTCTTGGTGAAAAATTAAAGTACACTAGTGTGATCAACAGTGCCAATTTTCTTCAGATTTTATTTTATTTTTCCAAAAATTATTCAAAAATATTTTTTTTTTACTCAAAAAATGAGATGCCTACTCTCAGATAAATGAGGCCCACGATTAATCAGATGCAAATGGAAATACAAAACCAGTCCTAATTGAAAGAGAACAAGTTGACAAAAAGATTGAATCCAAGATTGGGTGAAAATATGGTATAATGAGTGCTTTATAAGCTATTTTTTATAGGCGGGTCATTTTGACCCGGGAAGACCACAAGTGTGACTATGTACCATTTTTTACAAAATAAAAGTTTTTCAAAACAAACTTCCCGTTGAAACATTAAAGTAGACTAGTGTGATCAACAGTACCAATTTTCAAAAAAAAAAAAAAAAAAATTCCAAGATTATTAAAAAATTACGTTTTTTTTACTCAACAAATTAGATGCCTACTCTCAGATAAATGAGGCCCACAATTAATCAGATGCAAATGAAAATACAAAACCAGTCCTAATTGAACGAGAACAAGTTGACAAAAAGATTGAATCCAAGATTTGGTAAAAATATGGTATAATGAGTGATTTATAAGCTATTTTTTATGGGCGGGTCATTTTGACCCGGGAAGACCACAAGTGTAACAAGGTAACAAAACCACCCCTAAAAAAGTAAGAAAATTTTCAAAAAACATTTGAGAAGTAGTTATACCCTTTGGGAACAGAGTCACTAAGTTTCAGTCCAATGCGATAACATTAACTAGTATTTTGGGGAAAAAGAAAATCTTCTCCGGGTCAAAATGACCCGAAGACCACATGAGGGTTAATCAAAACGCCAGGGAACACCTCAAAGTCTGCAAAAGCCAGGAGAGAGGACTGGCAAAAAATAGCAGACAATTTAAATCCGTTAGAAGTGGCCATGTTAGATGTTTTTTATCACTTATTAGCCTATATATTTGTATTTTAATAATTGCATAATTACTTTGTTCATTGTAATGTCAGTCACCACATTAGAACATGGGAACAAATAAAAGTGAAGTACAAAAATATTCTACATAATGGTAATTTTTAGTTATATTATAGTCTCTTTTACAAAAGGCACTGTTAAATAAATGATTGTCTGTTGATAAAAGCAACCAAGAAAAAGGCTGAGAAAAAAAGAAAAGATCTTAGTAGCCTACCGGTACACTGTAAAATAATTTTTGCTGCATTAAATTAAGGCCGTATAGTCATTTCAACTGTTAAATCTTGAGTAATGATGAATTGCTTTGACTTGTGAAAGTGAAAACTGATAAACTTATGTTAATGTAAAAATATTTTGCCATGAGTTATTGATCACATTTTTCCCCAGTGTAGTTCATTGTAATGACATTGTGTTTTCCACTTTTGAGCACTTTTACATAATACACCAACACTTGTATCTGTTCCCAAGAAAGTGGTGGCTGAAATATGTGCAGTAAGTGGACATTTTCTAACTTTCCAAAGGAAAGAAAGTATAAGACTTTGTAATGTCCATTTGTTTCCATTGCACTGGACAGTGAATAAACCCTCTCAGATAACTGTCATATGGAGGAACTAGCCAACCTGCAAGTGCATAAATAACTTTACTTAATTTATACTTGTATGCTTTATGGCTGCAATATAAGTTGCAGGATTCCACATCTACAGAAAGGCCTACAGAAGAGTCTGCACAGACAGAGAGACATAGGCCTACAGGTGGGCAGTGTATAGACAACTTTTCCTTTTTATTTGTTGCATGAGGCATGTGTCTAATATCTCTTGGTGCAGGCACTTGACCACTGGCTTTTCTTTACAAAGAACAATTGAAATAAAACTCAAGGAACTAAGCTTTTTTGTCTTTTATTAAACATTAAATGAAAAGTGTTTTTTTTTTCTTTTTTTTTTTGGCAATGTTGTGTAATATGGCACATGCAACAATGTCACAGGCCCTGTCAGGTGTGCAACCCTCAGACTTCTTCAGACACTGAAATCCTCCCTTTAGCCAAAGTTCATTTCATTGTGTGCCCTTGTCCTGGCTAGAGCTGCATTGTAACTGGTTTGGGTCAGGGAATGGGGTCATAAAACACCTGTCTGCAGGAACATGTCATAATCACCTATGAACAAATGCAGTTCTGTTAGGATCAGCATAAGTGTATGTAATACAGTGAGCTTGATATTTAATTGTGGAACTTTCCTTACCACTTTCAAATAATGTGCATAAATGTGAATCTCTGAAAATTCTTAAGTCATGCACAGATCCTGGCCATTTTGCTTTCACAATTGTGATATGGACGATTTTAGTCAACTGCCTTTTTTTTATTTGATATAATATTATTAATCTGGAATATTAAGAATCCCAATAGTAACTGGGCTGCACATTTACATTGTGAACCCCCTTTCTGTTCACATAATCCCCTTCACTGAGGCCTTGATGGCAGTCTATGGTCTAGCCTATAGTCTATGGTACCGATCACGTTAGTGAAGCCTGAGTGTATGGAATTCCAAAGCTGCCAATATTAAAAATAAATAAATACATAAATAAATATACAAATAAATGTAAAAAATAAAAAATAAAAAAATAAATATATAAATAAATATACATAAAAAAGCAAAAAAACTAAAATAAATAATTATTTATACATTTATTTCATTATTTATGTATATATTTATTTTTTTCCATATTTATTTATTTATTCTTTTATTTATTTATACATTTATTCATTTTTACATTTATTTATTTATACATTTATGTATTTATACATTTATTTATTTATTCATTTATTTCTTCCTACATTTCTTCCTGCGTAGGGTAATGAGGAGGGCGTGGTTTACCTCAGACATAGCAATCGAGCTCAGAGTAAGCGAAGGCAAAGGGTTGAGGCCACAGTGACACCCTGTGGTGAAATACAATAAGTGTAGCTCACTGACGTTGATACGGTCTGTGACTACAAGGTATATGGTCAAAATCCTAAATCTTACTGTGTGACATGGATAGGCTACTCTTTTTTCCGGACATGGCCGTAGAACATCGTTTGGTCTGAATTTGTAAAATGTCCTGGGCTAACAAACATGAAACAGGGACTCTGAAACGGAAGCGCTTGATATTTTCCATTTTTCAGTCTGAAACTCGCGGAAAGGAAGCAGGGTACATATAGGCTACAGTGAAGTCGACGCAAGCATATTGACCAATGCTTTTGAAACGAGACCATTGCATTTTAATGTAGCCTAATTTCCAAAAACAATACTGACAGCAACAGAAACATTTTTTTTTATTCTATTACACGGTGGTAGTCTTTAGCCTACCTCCATAAACTCATGTCCAGGGGCAACCTTATTAAATGTATGAACGTCACGTTAATCCACATCGATAAATTCAGTTAGAGGATAAGACTGTAGGGCAGTTAGCCTACCACTAAAATCCAACCAGAGCTCCATCAGAGCCATCAATACAGAAGAGATCTTAATGCATTTACACAGCAATTAGCCTACAAGTGCATAAAAATATTATTAAGTGTTTTACATTTTGAAGACATAAATATGACATGATGGAATCAATGAAGTGATAGGCCTACGTTTAATATGAAACTAAAACAGACACCAGGTGCGCAAACCTGCGTGACCATATAGCAACTATTCAGAAATGGAAATTACGAATGCATTAATATTTTGTTTTGAATTTAAGAAAAGTCGATTGAATATTTATAGGTTTGTATCTCGTTATTATTTTAAGAACAGTAAAGTCTTTGTAACCAACCATAGTGATCAAATATCGAAGCTATCTCTATCTAATAGGCTACTTCAAAGATCAAATCAAATTATTTATTGTTAAATTTTGTAAAAATTTCTGTAGCCCAAAAACTGCCAAAAAATAGCTAGTAGCCTACATAACTTTTTAATTTGTATTATTATTATTATTATTATTATCATTCTTTCTTTCTTTTTATTATTATTATTATTATTATTTGTCATGAGGTAGAAGGAGAGAACCCAATCGCAGACGATTTGCAGACATTCAAGGGTTTATTTAGACACAAAACAGAAAACAAAACCCACGAGGGGGCAAAACAGGACTGAGGATAGAAAACTTTGACTAAGACAAGATTATAAACAAAGACTAGATTCTGACTTGACAGAAAACAAACTCACAATTCTCATTAAACAGGAATCAGACAAAGTACTCACAAGACTGTATAACACACAATGTTACACACACCAAGTTTGACAATGAACCAACAAAGGACAGAAAACATGAGGGGATTAAATAGGGAGCAAAATAATAAGGAACACAGGTGAAAGCAACAATCTAATCAGGAACACAGGTGAAAGCAACAATCTAATCAGGAACACAGGTGAAAGCAACAATCTAATGATAACAAGATGAGATAACAAGGGGGCGGGGTAAGGTGACAAGACAACGCAAGCACATTGCCCAAACAAATGGCCATGTGCTTACACATGAAACATGGGCCTGTCATGATCCTGCCTCAAGACCAGGGAAAATCAGAGACAAGGCGGCAGAATCATGACATTATTAGGCTATTGTTATCATCATCATCATCAGCTGGCAAACCATTATGGAGTCTATTTAAAGGGAATGATTGTGGCGGGGAGTTTGGTCAAACTATGGCAGTGATAGCCTACAGCGAATATAGCCTAACGGGTTGAAATAAAAGACGGCGCCGTCCACAGAGACATTTCTATGTGCACTATTTCATCCGTGAAAACCTTAGTCCCCTGGCTATCATGTCAGAATCTGCCATTCAAAATAAATTTTGCCTGCCACGGCAGCAAATTCAGCAGCTTTTAGATCTTGTTGTTGGTCCGACTTTGTCAAGACAAACCCGACGGAGCTCAGCCCCGAAATTCAACTGCTGTCGCTCTTCTCTTTCTTTTCTCTCCGCTGTAGCTGTTGATTATGTTCCTTTTCGAGGGAACTCGCGATGCGTCAATGACGCTTTGGGAACGCTTCTGCATGATTGCGTCTGAAGCACTTGTATCAACTAGTCCAATGGCGAGAGTGGGCGTCAAGGGCGGGTGACGTGACGACCAGGAAAGGATAAAGGACATCCGGTTTAGAACCGCGCTAGCTTCTGTGCCTCAGCAAGCGCTCTATGTTATACTGTCTGTGTTATTTATTGTTGTCTGTCACAAGCATAGATATTATGGCGAACAAAACAACCTTATATCGTGTGTTCCTCCCTGCCCTCTGTCTTTACGGGTGGGGATACACACGATGTTTGTGTTGTTTGTTTGGAACGGAGCATGTTCTGTCAGCGCTCAAGGGTGCTGACTATGAGCATTGCGAGTTACTATCGTACTCGCTCCGTTCCCGCTTGTCACTCTTTGAGGATGGTGTTCAGGCTTGCGTTCCTCGCAGTACCGACCCCGTGTTGCCGAGGCAGCACGGAAGTTGTTATTGTGGGTTCGCAAATGGATCTCGTGGAGAGGTTAGAGACGGGCTCCGCCTTTTCTCTGCTTTTATCCGGGGGATCCAGCGCTCTCTCTCTGCGATCGGAAGCCCGCGCCGCGGTTTCTTCCGTCCTGGTTAGAGAGCCCGGTGTTTCAGCAGTCTATCTCTGAGGAGGTAGACAGGAGTATGGGGAGCAAACAGCTTTGGATCGTGTGTTCCTCTCTGCCCTTGCTTCATTACGAGTGGGGACACACGCGATTCATGTGTTGTTTGTTTGGGAGTGGAGCATGCACGGTCAGCTCTAGTAAAATAAGGGGACTGACAGTGTTCATTCATAAATTCCCGACGTGTATCTTTTGCACTATCGAGAGTTTAGTTCTGCTCCCGATGGCTTTCTTCTCGAGGGAAGAAAGTCAATAAAGATTATTTGGCTCGGATCTCGCGTTTGCTGAGGCAGCGCGTAGATTACGGGTCGGCAATAAAGATTCTCGATCTCGGATCTCGCGTGTGCTGAGGCAGCGCGTAGATTACGGGGTCTGCAATAACAATAGTGAACTGGATACGTTCTTTCATGAACATTACCGACGTGTGTTCACTATCAAGAGTTTCCCCATGCTACTGTTTATTTAAAAAAAAAAAAAAAGACTGCAATAAGAGTCCAGTGGTTATACAAATGCAATGCATTGATTAAAGAGATACATAGTGTTTTGCAAGCTACGAATTTAGGATTCTTTTATTGTATGTTGAAACAATTTTTATATATAAGCTTATATATAAATATATATTCAGCCACGGACTATATTATCTTGTCTGGTTGATCTTTTGCTGTTTGATTCTGAGGAATTAAATAAGTGGGCTGCATTTAAATTTGCTTATCTGACTTTCATTAGTTAGATTCATGTATAAGTTCATGATCTTTTACTACATTTTATTTGGAGGAATTAAATGGTAAAATTATGTGCTGAGCTTCGAGTTAAGGGAATTGAAGATTCTAAAAACCATCTCAATCTCCTGTGTACAATGAGTTTGGAGTTTATAACTTCATAAATGGGGCTGCTGGGCAGAGCAGCAGCCATTAACAAACTCCTTGTACAGGCAGAGTGTCATTTCCTGTGCTCCCCCTCAGAAAGATTGGGGACCAGAATGGCATTCTCAACAGAAGCCTTTAAAGCAGAAGATGGATCTGAGGACTGTTTTTCTGTGAAAAAGGCTTCGGCCAAGGTCCTGATGCCACTGGTGTCAGACCTCTGGGGGCAACCCCAACCGGGGTGGAGCGGTGTTCACCTCAGTATACGGTGCCCGCCCCACCTCGGTGCCCTCAATAGGCCGTTCTGTCAACCCCGCACCCTTGGTCTCGGGGCGCAGCGGTCTCCAGCAAGCACATGGCTCAGTGTCACCACGACACCGTGTCAAACTCGCACCCTCTTAGGGGGGTTCAAAAACAGTCAGTTCGGTTGTTTCCTGCCAGGATGCTTCAGGTCACCGAAGTAGCTGTTACAATAACATCAGAGGCCAGTCTCGAGAGACTGGTACCCTTAGTAGATTTTCTGACAGAGTGGAAGAATCTGCCGAATATATCTCCATGGGTCCTGCAGATAATAGAGAGAGGTTACAGAATCCAGTTTCGTTCTCCTCCAACTTGTTACAACGGGGTGCTACTCGTGTTAGTACATCCCAAGCAGGCTCTGGTAATGGAGCAAGAAGTAGAGTCTCTATTAGGTGTACTCGCCCGACAGAGAATCGGGGTTTTACAGCGCTACTTTATTGTTCCGAAAAAGGATGGGGGGTTGCGTCCCATTTTAGATCTCCGTCTGTTGTATCGTGCAGTCATGAAACTCAAGTTCAAGATGCTCACACTCAAACAGATCGTGACTCAAATCAGATCCGAGGACTGGTTTGTCACGATAGATTTAAAAGGCGCTTACTTCCATCCTCCCTCTACAAAGGAAGTTCCTGTGGTTTTCTTTTGGGGGCAAAGAATACCATTATCGGGTGCTTCCATTCGGTCTAGCTTTATCACCCCGCACGTTCACAAAGTGCGTAGATGCAGCTCTGGCCCCGTCAGGCTGCAGGGCTACGCGTTCTGAACTACATCGATGACTGACTGATTCTGGCGGAATCAGAGCAATTAGCGGTTCGGCATCGAGATGTCGTACTCGCTCAGATGAAGAAATTGGGGTTGAGACTCAATGCCAAGAAGAGTGTGCTTTCTCCATTACAGAGAACCACTTTCCTTGGTGTGGTATGGGATTCAGTCACGATGCGAGCCACACTTTTGCCCATTCGTGTAGCTGCTATCTTCACAGCCACAAAAGCTAGGCCAGTCACGCACTGTAAAACAGTTCGAGAAACTGTTGGGCCTCATGGCAGCAGCGTCCAATGTGATACCCTTTGGCCTACTGTACATGAGACCCTTGCAGTGGTGGCTCAGAACCAGAGGGTTCTCCCCGAGGGGAAACCCACTTCGTACGATCAAGATCACGTGGCGGTGTCTCCGCGCCTTGGTTATATGGAGGAAATACTGGTTCCCATCTCACATGAGCAGTCACACACTGTGAAACAGTTCGAGAAACTGTTGGGCCTCATGGCAGCAGGTCCATTGTGATTCCCTTTGGCCTACTGTACATGAGACCCTTGCAGTGGTGGCTCAGAACCAGAGGGTTCTCCCCGAGGGGAAACCCACTTCGTACGATCAAGATCACGTGGCGGTGTCTCCGCGCCTTGGTTATATGGAGGAAATACTGGTTCCTATCTCACATGAGCAGTCACGCATTATGAAACAGTTTGAGAAACTGTTGGGCCTCATGGCAGCAGCGTCCAATGTGATACCCTTTGGCCTACTGTACATGAGACCCTTGCAGTGGTGGCTCAGAACCAGAGGGTTCTCCCCGAGGGGAACCCCAACTTCGTACAATCAAGATCATGCGGCGGTGTCTCCGCGCCTTGGTTATATGGAGGAAATACTGGTTCCTATCCCACATGAGCAGTCACACACTGTGAAACAGTTCGAGAAACTGTTGGGCCTCATGGCAGCAGGTCCATTGTGATTCCCTTTGGCCTACTGTACATGAGACCCTTGCAGTGGTGGCTCAGAACCAGAGGGTTCTCCCCGAGGGGAAACCCACTTCGTACGATCAAGATCACGCAGCTGTGTCTCTGCGCCTTGGTTATATGGAGGAAATACTGGTTCATTTCCCAGGTTCCGGTGTTGGGAGCTCTTTGCCATCGAGTTGCTATCTCGACAGATGCTTCCCTCACCGGCTGGGGAGCGGTAATAGGAGGCCACTCATCCCAGGGCCTGTGGAGGAGTCATCTTTTTTGGCACATAAATTCCCTGGAGATGATGGCAGTCTTCAATGCGTTGAGACATTCCTCCCAGACCTGAAGGACCTTCATGTGCTTGTCCGTAAGAACAGACAACACATCGGTGGTCTCTTACATAAATATGTTGGAGCAGATATCCTGTTGAGGCAGGGGCTGAGGCCCAGGGAATGGAGGCTCCACACCGAGGTGGTGGAGCACATTTGGGGGGTTTATGGTCAGGCACAAGTGGATCTCTTCGCGTCTCAGGATACGACGCACGGTCCACTTTGGTTCTCCCTCACACACCCAGCTCCCTTGGGGCTGGACGTTGTGGTATGGACATGGCCGAGGCTACGTCTGTACATCTTTCCCCGATTACTCTGCTCCCAGGTGTTCTGGAGAAGGTCCGCCAGGATGGATAATTATACTACTAGTAGAACCGTACTGGCCGTGCCTACTGGTTCTCGGACCCGGTGTCTCTCCTCGATGGCTCTCCCTTCGAGATTCCAGTCAGGAGGGACCTTCAGTCTCAAGTGGATTGGGTGATCTTTCACCCAGCCCAGAGATTTGGATCCCATGGGTTTGGTCTCTGAGGGGGCCCAACTCATTGACTTTGGTCTCTCAACTGAGGTTGTGGAGACCATACTTCACTCCAGAGCTCCCTCCACGAGGAAACTTTATGTATTAAGTGATGGGTTTTCACTTCATATTGCAGGTTTCGGACAGTGGGGCCCAGTTTACTGCCCGATTGGTACAGTGCTGGAGTTACTGCTGGTTCAGTTTCCGCAGGGTTATCCCCTTCCACACTAAAGGTGTACGTGGCGGCCTTAGTGCCAATCATGTCCCTTTTGGTGGTATTTCCCTGAGGGGGTGGGGGGACCTTTGGTTGTTTCTTCTGTGGTGCTTTTAGACCAGGACAGGAGTATGGTGGCTTAGAAGCCTTATTATATATGTAAATATCCCTGTAGGATGTGGTATGCGGCAGCCTGGTCCTCTCCGCTCACATTCGTAAGGTTTTGCAACTTCGACCTGGGCGCTTCTCCAGGTTCTCAAATGCCCTTGTCTTAGTTGTGCAGTATTCACACAGACAGGTTCTGTTTCGTATGGCGTATTGGGCATTCTCGTTCCCAAAGCGTCATTGACGCATCGCGAGTTCCCTCGAAAGGGAACGTCTCAGGTTACGACTGTAACCCTAGTTCCCTGAGAAGTGAACGAGACGATGCGTCACTTTGCCATACTTCCTACATCCCTGTGATCGACTTGCTTCGGCCCTTTTCGAAGCTAGCGCGGTTCTAAACCGGATGTCCTTTATCCTTTCCTGGTCGTCACGTCACCCGCCTGTGACGCCCACTCTCGCCATTGGACTAGTTGATACAAGTGCTTCAGACGCAATCACGCAGAAGCGTTCCCAAAGCGTCATTGACGCATCGTCTCGTTCCCTTCTCAGGGAACTAGGGTTACAGTCGTAACCTGAGACGTTTTGCGTGTTGCGCTTTTATTGAGATCATCCAATAAAATTAGTGATTTACACCAATAATGTGATGCGGGCAATTAACCCTTCTTGTGGAGTAAATGAATACTATGGCAAAATATATTATGATAGTATAAATGGTAGCCATACTATACCAGTTAGTGTAGCGGGTTGATTCACATTTGAATGTGAATCCCCAACCTCGTTTGGACATGAGAGGTTGCGGATTCGCATTCAAATTAGGATACATTAAAATGCAATGGTCTCGTTTCAAAAGCATTGGTCAATATGCTTGCGTCGACTTCACTGTAGCCTATATGTGAGAGTCCCTGTTTCATGTTTGTTAGCCCAGGACATTTTACAAATCCCGACCAAACGATGTTCTACGGCCATGTCCGGAATAAAGAGTAGCCTATCCATGTCACACAGTAAGATTTAGGATTTTGACCATATAGCTCGCAGTCACAGACCGTATCAACGTCAGTGAGCTACACTTATTGTATTTCGCCACAGGGTGTCACTGTGGCCTCAACCCTTCACCTTCGCTTACTCTGAGCTCGATTGCTATGTCTGAGGTAAACCACGCCCTCCTCATTACCCTACGCAGGAAGAAATGTAGGAAGAAATAAATGAATAAATAAATAAATGTAGAAATACATAAATGTATAAATAAATAAATGTAAAAATAAATAAATGTATAAATAAATGTATAAATGAATAAATGTATAAATAAATAAAAGAATAAATAAATAAATATGGAAAAAAATAAATATATACATAAATAAGGAAATAAATGTATAAATAATTATTTATTTTCGTTTTTTTTTTGCTTTTCTGTGTATATTTATTTATATATTTATATATTTATTTATTCTTTTTTACATTTATTTGTATATTTATTTATTTATGTATTTATTTATTTTTAATATTGGCAGCTTTGGAATTCCATATGAGTGACACATACTGTAATCGGCATGGCCATGATTGCATGATCTTCATAAAAAATTATGATAGCCTAAAAAAAATAAAAAAAAACTGCTTTAAAAAAAACTGCTTTACAACATTGGGTCTTCAGTGGCTTGGAAATGCCACAAAAAAACTAAAACTGTTTTTTAAACCTAAAAGCGCCAGGTTAACTCCGAATGACACGACAGACAGCACTTTCCATCAAGTTCTCCGCATCTCCAATAGTGTAAAGGAAAGAGCCACTCGCAAATAATCTTAGGGTACAGTTTATGCTGTAGTTAAAGCCCGACTCCAACAAGTCGAAAATAAATGTGCGTTTCCAACAAATTAATAATGTAAACGACAATCTCACGAGTCATGAGAAAAAATATATATCTCAGAAAGTGCACTATCGCGCCCGTATCAGCTCCGTTTATGAAGCCGGGATCTAATCCTGTTTACATGAAATAAGCCTGCTCCCGAGCAGGTTTAAGATTGCGCACCTGTTGCTATGACAGCAAGTCCAGGATGAGCGTCAAAGAACCAAACAATCCAAGATCAAGCCAAATCGTCAACAATCAAATCCAGCTAACTGAGTTAGCGACATACGAAGAACGAGCCCCTGATAAAACAAGAAGCCAACATATTACTAGCCAATTATGTGCATTACTACTGTAATATGTATGGAGGCCAACAAGTAAATACTTGTCTATTTTTACTACATGCCCCAAAGAATTTTTGCGTCACAATGAAAGGGGAAAATAGCCCATTTATAATTTTATAAACTCACGCATTTACTCTGTCCGCTATTTTTTGCCAAGCCAACTCTCTTTCTTTTGCTGATGCAGCAGTAATGCTTTTTTTTTTTTTTTTTTTTTGTTATAATGGGCTTAGTCTTCATAAGCAAGCATTAAAACCTCCATCTCAGTTTCACCCATAGACAGTAAAAGAAATGGACACAGCGACCCCATTGGAACTCAATTGAGACAAGTGAAGCCCATTTTCAGCGATTTCTTAGCACTTCCTTTCCTGACGCGCAGACTCAAACCGAGCAAAGCGTTACACGGACCACGTGAGCAACCCGTCTGTCTTCTAGTAGCTGTGCCAAGAGAAATCTGAATCATTCCCTTCCGAATCTTGCAGAGACGGAGAGTGTGAGTAGGAGGTGTCCATAAGCTTGGAACAGGAGAAACTTTTGCTAGGTATTCTGATTAATTATATTGTCATTTTGGCTCCACGTCCCCCCGATTGCCCGCGAGCTTCTCCTCCCGTCTATACGGTAATCTCTCTAGTGTGCGACAGAGAGTCGCGTGGTTATGACGCAATCGTTAGCCTACTTTTACAAAAACTGCTTCTACGGGTCCATAACATAAGCTACAAGGTAATGGAGGATTTTATACATTGTCGTGTATCTTTAGAAATAAATAATGGACAAATGGAGTCTTTAAACGCCTCAGATGTAAAGTTATTCGCTGTCAAAGTGACGCCAAAATGAATGGGAGTCAATGGGATGCTAACGCAAGTGAAGTTCTGCTACAAGATGTCGGCACCCGGCCGACTTCAACTTCCGGTCGACTTCCTTCCCGCCTGGTTTCACCGAAGTATGTAGCTCGCTTTTTTTGTCCCTGGGTTTCCATGGTGACTCCTGAAATCGGCGATCCATTGAAAATGTCTTTATGTACTCGCCGTGCGCGCGCATTAACTCTGGGTTACCAATAGGAAGTTGAAACTCCTCACAGGTGTTTTGGAACCGACATACCCAGAGTAAGCAAGTTTGAGGTTAACCAACCAAGCGTTCAAGGTTTATCTGACGGTAAGTTAACCTTGCTTTCTGGAATACACCCCAGATGTAATCAAACAAAGTCCTCTTTATGATTTATCAGAACTCTGGTTTGCAGAAAGAAAAATGAAAGACAAAAATGAACAAATAAAGGCAAGGATTAACAAATAAAACAAAAAACATGATAAATTACACTGTAAAAAATGATTTTTTGGTGAAGTAAATACTACTGAAAAAAACCAATGTAATTTACATGAAAAAGTTAGTCCAGGCAAGAATTTAAAAAAACTAAGTAAATTCCATATCAGTACTTAATTCAAGCGAGTAGAAATGGAAACGTAAATATTAACTCAATAAAATTAAGTAAAAATTACTCAACTTTTCTGATACTGGGGTTCCCATCATGCACTGGACCTTGAATAATTAATGAGGTTCATTTTTCACTGTTTTCCAGCTGTATTTACACTGTTTTATCATTGCTTTTGTTGTCAGGATTAGTAACTTGCCATTTTGTGACATTTCGAGTAAATTTTCTGCTCAAAATGACACATTCAAACACAAAAATGATCCATCAAATGTTACCGTCATTGTGTATTGTCTACCAAGTATTGAGGTACTGTATTTGCATTCACATGAGACTTAACATCTGACATGATGTAGTATAAATTACTTAGATAATCTAAGTAAAGCACATACTATAAATGATTGGTATAATTCAATATTATTGTTTGAGTGAAATGTAATGCAAAGGAAATTTCAACTAAATCGATATTAATCAACCTGATAATCTATAAATGACTTATTATCTTTGTTACTTTCACTTAACTAGGTTAAGTAAAGTTTACTTAATTCCATATTTCAAGTAAATTTAACTTAAAGATTTCTAATTAAAGCTACTGATGAATATGTTTAGGTTTTTACTTGGCAAACTTTGTAAATTTACTAGCATTTTCTGAGTGAAAAAAATTAGCAAGCTTTTTTCAAGTAAATCTTACTCCAAATTTTTTACAGTGTACACAGACAAAAACAAACTGAAAACTGAAAAAAATGACCACTTCATTTACAAAATATTAATCTCTAACGCGCGTTTAACGTCTGTGCCGTGGTGCTCTCGTGAACGCGCGTCTGTTTACGTCTCTCTCTCTCTCTCTCTCTCTCTCTCTCTCTCTCGTCACACATAGAAAGTGAAAGTAAGTTCTCCTGTCGCCATTTTGAGCAGGAAAAATACGAATACGACACGGAAAAACAGAGCATCAAAGTCAACGTTTAAGAAGGAATTTACGTGTATCTTTATGATGTTAAAGCTGGAGGATTTGAGATCCTGTATCTTGTAAAAGTTTGATCAAGGTGAGTGTTGTGTGACTTCCTCATATTAATATGAATATATATTAATATGGGGGTTAATACGTGCGCGAAATGTGATTGGAAACATTTCGCGGGGATAAGACGTGCGCGAAATGTGATTGTTGTCCATCATTCTGCGCAATTGTTGAAAAAGAACAACGTCACGTCGCAACATTTGAAATATTTGCGTTTTAAACTATGAAGGCGAGCACTTTGAGCGAGAGTTATGTCGGTGAAGAAGTACTATAAAAATCCCATTCAATTATTCACTATAGAAAGTGAAACTAAAAACTGACCGATGAGAGCTGAATCTACTCAACATGTGCTGATAACGTATAGGCCTATAGGCCTAACCTTAATTTATTTTCTTAATATTTCTCTTGTGGCCCATGGTGAAAAAAATGAGAATTATTTCGTGTTAAACACGTTGTTTTTTAAATGAGGACTAATATAACATCTTCATCGCTGCGCGTCGGTTATGCAGTGATGCGCTATGAGATTATTGCGGGGCTAATTAATTGTAATATTGATTTGATAATAAAAGTAGCCTCATAATAATAATTGTAACAGACCTTATGTTTGATTGTGTATATGATGCATTAATTCTGGATGTGCTGGCGCTTGTTCTATGTGTGTGTGCAATGCATTTTCCCCTCGGGGCTTGTGTAGATTAGCCTGGTAATACCAGACTCTGCTACTTCACTTTGCTTCACAGAGTCTGGAATAGCATAATAGAGAAGTGTTTTCTCTCTCGCGGTGGGCGCTTGTCTGAAGTTTAAAATCATTGGTTACCCGTAAGCCAATCACATAACGTTTGGTTATGGCGTGTGTTATGCGCATGCTCAGCAGCATCTAACTTCCACTGTAAACACATGTATGATGCGAAAACAAAACCATCGAGCGAAATACCGGAGTGAACATGGCTGTGCGCGACTTTTGCAGATTATGTGCAGATTATGTCTTCGGGTTTTCCTCTCACATGTGTGTGAGATGTTTAATAGCCTAAAATAAAGAACAGCTCAGGCAGTTCTCGTTTATTGTTATCTTATTAATAAATTGTTTAGGCGAACCCTGCACGAACGCTCAGTCACATAATCATCATTCAGATCACCGCAAGGGGGGCTTGAGATCATCTTAGGGGGGGCTAAGCCCCCCCAAGCCCCCCCTTGACGCCGGGCCTGTGTGTGTGTGTGTGTGTGTGTGTGTGTGTGTGTGTGTGTGTGAGAAGGCCCAATGAGCTTCAGTTGGCACAGTCACCCCACATGGGTTAGCCCAGATGAGTTGATGATGGGCTCTTGATGGGCTCCATATCGGGCCCATATGGGTAACCTGTGTAGCTCCCATTTAGGGCCTACAATGCCCACATGGGTTGATGATGGGACCCAGATAAGTCTTATCTCGGGCTCTTATGGGCCACAATGGGTATATATATGGGGTACCATATTTGTCTGTTTGGGTTACCTTATTTTACAGTAAACCCCTAATTACAATCATTACATGTAATCAACTAAACTACACTCAAATGTTAAAGGTATTCAATGAACAGAAACCAGTTGTTCACTTTAAAGTTACTTTATTAAGCAAGTACAAGTAGCCTATCACAAAACAAGAAAAGAAGTTAAAGCTGTATATATATATGTATATAATTATATATGCATATCTGAAAAATTAACTATTTCACACACAAAACAATAACACTGCAGCTTCTCAGTCCGCTGTTGTCGCTCTCCCAACAGCCCTTTGAAAAGGGAAAATAAATGAATTTAATTCCTTTTCACAGTTCAAATTTAGTGTATGGGTGTTTCTTCATTCAGAGTCAGTGGAGGAGATCAAACTCATCAGATTCTCCTGTATCTTCATCATGGCTGATTCACAAGGATCCAGAGATGGAGATCTTTCTCCAGGATGCAGGTACTTTCAACAAACACTGTTAACCCTTAAACAGGCAAGAGTGGAAAATGAGAAGCAAAAAATCATTACATGTAATTTTTTATATTATCTGGACTTAAGTAAAACATATCCAAAAGAATTTTTGAAATATTTGATATATTTTGGGTTTTATGAGTTGTGACTCCCAGTTCCTGTTGCCTGATTAGGGTATAAAAAAAGGACCAAGTCATTAATCTGTTAACTGTTACTGGCCCACTTGCCACTGCATGTTTAAAACAATTATATCCTATACTTCTTGTGATCTAATGTTGACAAATTATATATCATTCGAAAGTTTACAAACTCAAGATTCAGCCTGTGAAAACTGTTTTGAAATCAGACCTTGCGTTACCATAAAAATGGTAATTTAACCCCTTAATTCTCACCCCCCTTTTTGAGAATGGACATTAAAATGCACTATTCAAACTTAAATGGTTGTAATTCAAGAATGCTTTTGGGTATAGACCTAAGTTTGGTCTTGTTTTAAAGAAAACACTCAATTAATATTCAATTTCACTTAAATTTAATAAAACACTTATTATCTTATTAGATATATTAAACCATATATCTAACCAAGTTGTGTTCCAAATTTGAAGTTGATATCACAAAACTTGAAGTTCCCGTGAGATTTTGTTTAGGTGTAATACCAAAAATAGCCACCGGGTGACATACATTCCATTGAATTTAATTGTATGCATTCTGCCGTAACAAATTAATACATTTCTGTCCAAATATAATTTCTGTCACAAAATATTGAACCTTGAGATTCAGACCTTTCTGACAATATTTTGTCAAGATTAGAAAAGGTTTTGATCATAAATTATGAAACATGATTACGCCCAAAAGGGGTGGAACCAGATAAAAGAATTTAGAGGACCGTTTCTATGGTAAGCAACGTCCAATTTCAAAACTGTTTTCACAGGATGAATTCTGAGTTCGTAAGCTTTCAAATGATACCTAATTTATGATAACTACTAAAATATGTGATGTAATAAAAAATATAATATTATATTTTAGAGGATAATATATATATATATATATATATATATATATATTATACTTTTTAGAGGATATTATTTTATAATTTTTTATTGACAAATACTAGATTATATGTTTTATTATGAACTTTTAGCATGAAAACCAAAGTTTCATTTATTAAAAGTGTGCGTCGACTTTTTGTGACAAACGCCAGAACTCCTGTTATGATGTAGATTTTTTGAGGTGCACTCTTGTCATAAATTCATCAACAAAAAACAGTGCTAAAATATCTATTTAGGAGTCTTAGACCTTTCCAACGATATATAGTTTGTCATGATTAGATTAGGATTTAATTGTAATATAGTGAATTAAAAACTCAAAATACACAGATGGTCAAAATTAGGGTTAATCCCTTTTTTATTCCCTAAACAGGCAAGGGGACTCAGGAGTCACATATATTTCAAAACGTGCTAAATAACAACATGAACAACATATTCATTAATTTTGACTAATTTATCACAAAAAACTTGAAGCAAATCATGTGACCAGCATACTCAAGACAGACCAGGGGCTCGTTCTTCGTACGTCGCTAACTCAGTTAGCTGGATTTGATTGTTGGCGATTTGGCATGATCTTGGATTGTTTGGTTCTTCGACGCTCATCCTGGACTTGCTGTCATAGCAACAAGTGCGCAAACTTAAACCTGCTCGGGAGCAGAGGCTTGTTTCATGTAAACAGGATTAGATCGCGGCGGCTTCATAAGCGGAGCTGATACGGGAAGTCTAGCGCAGTGCGATAGTGCACTTTCTGAGATATATAATTTTTCTGGTGACTCGTGAGATTGTCGTTTACATTATTAATTTGTTGGAAACGCACATTTATTTTCGACTTGTTGGAGTCGGGCTTTAACTACAGCATAAACTGTACCCTAAGATTATTTGCGAGTGGCTCTTTCCTTTACACTATTGGAGATGCGGAGAACTTGATGGAAAGTGCTGTCTGTCGTGTCATTCGGAGTTAACCTGGCGCTTTTAGGTTTAAAAAACAGTTTTAGGTTTTTTTGTGGCATTTCCAAGCCACTGAAGACCCAATGTTGTAAAGCAGTTTTTTTTAAAGCAGTTTTTTTATGCTATAATAATTTTTTCTATGAGGATCATGCAATCATGACCATGCTGATTACAGTAGCCTTTATGCCACTCAGGCTTAAAGGGATATACTCCACTTTAAAAATCTGTCATCATATAGCCTACTCACCCTCATGTTGTTTCAAACCTGTATGAATTTCTTTCTTCTGCTGAACAGGAGAATATTAGATATTTAGAAGAATATCAGTAACCAGACAGTTTCTGGTCTCATTGACTTCCATAGTAGGAAAAAAATATACTATGGAAGTCAATGAGACCAGAAACTGTCTGGTTACTGATATTCTTCTAAATATCTTCCTTTGTTCAGAAGAAGAAAGAAATTCATAAAGGATTGAAACAACATGAGGGTGAGTATATGATGACAGAATTTTCATTTTAAAGTGGAGGCTGCCATCAAGGCCTCAATGAAGGGGATTATGTGAACAGAAAGGGGGTTCCCAATGTAAATGTGCAGCCCAGTTACTATTGTGATTCTTAATATTCCAGATGATATCAAATAAAAAAAGGCATTTGACTAAAATCGTCCATATCACAATTGTGAAAGCAAAATGGCCAGGATCTGTGCATGACTTAAGAATGTTCAGAGATTCACATTTATGCACATTATTTGAAAGTGGTAAGGAAAGTTCCACAATTAAATATCAAGCTCACTGTATTACATACACTTATGCTGATCCTAACAGAACTGCATTTGTTCATAGGTGATTATGACATGTTCCTGCAGACAGGTGTTTTATGACCCCATTCCCTGACCCAAACCAGTTACAATGCAGCTCTAGCCAGGACAAGGGCACACAATGAAATGAACTTTGGCTAAAGGGAGGATTTCAGTGTCTGAAGAAGTCTGAGGGTTGCACACCTGACAGGGCCTGTGACATTGTTGCATGTGCCATATTAAAAAAACACTTTTCATTAAATGTTTAATAAAAGACACATATGCTTAGTTCCTTGAGTTTTATTTCAATTGTTCTTTGCAAAGAAAAGCCAGTGGTCAAGTGCCTGCACCAAGAGATATTAGACACATGCCTCATGCAACAAATAAAAAGGAAAAGTTGTCTATACACTGCCCACCTGTAGGCCTATGTCTCCTCTGTCTGTACAGACTCTTCTGTAGGCCTTTCTGTAGATGTGGAATCCTGCAACTTATATTGCAGCCATAAAGCATACAAGTATAAATGAAGTAAAGTTATTTATGCACTTGCAGGTAGGCTAGTTCCTCCATATGACAGTTATCTGAGAGGGTTTATTCACTGTCCAGTGCAATGGAAACAAATGGACATTACAAAGTCTTATACTTTCTGTCCTTTGGAAAGTTAGAAAATGCCCACTTACTGCACATATTTCAGCCACCACTTTCTTGGGAACAGATACAAGTGTTGGTGTATTATGTAAAAGTGCTCAAAAGAGGAAAACACAATGTCATTACAATGAACTACACTAGGGAAAAATGTGATCTATAACTCATGCCACAATATTTTTACATTAACATAAGTTTATCAGTTTTCACTTTCACAAGTCAAAGCAATTCATCATTACTCAAGATTTAACAGTTGAAATGACTATACGGCCTTAATTTAATGCAGCAAAAAATATTTTACAGTGTACCGGTAGGCTACTAAGATCTTTTCTTTTTTTCTCAGCCTTTTTCTTGGTTGCTTTTAGAACACCATTTATTTAACAGTGCCTTTTATAAAAGAGACTATAATATAACTAAAAATTACCATTATGTAGAATATTTTTGTACTTCACTTTTATTTGCTCCCATGTTCTAGTGTGGTGACTCTGACATTACAATGAACAAAGTAATTATGCAATTATTAAAATACAAAAATATAGTCTAATAAGTGATAAAAAACATCTAACATGGCCACTTCTAACGGATTTAAATTGTCTGCTACTTTTTGCCAGCCCTCTCTCCTGGCTTTTGCAGACTTTGAGGTGTTCCCTGGCGTTTTGATTAAACATTAAAATTCCGAATAAACTTCTACTATTAGTTCTTGCTCTGCTGAGGAGAAAAACTGAGCGCGCTCTTTGGCCACGCTGAGCAGCCAATAGCAGCGTCGCTGATCAATGTTTCAACTATCGATACATATCCCCTTTTAACCAGCGCATGAACGCGCAATTATCTCAGATAACTCAATCCAGCGATACTAATCATAAACAACAGGTGAGTTCGAAGAACCCAATTAGCCGGATCATGCTTAGCACGATGATATCATCTTGGATGTGTCATTTGATCTCGGATGTAATAAGCAACGTACGAAGAACGAGCCCCAGGCTGTGATAAATGATAAAAGGATTTGAAAAAAATCATTCTTATGCCCCAAAAAAGACAATAAAAACAATGTGACTCCCAGAGGGTTGTTCCATAAAACAAGATTAGAATACAAGCCAGGCTTATTTTGGTTAGTCAGACTTATTGTCGGTGGATTCTGTTTCATCAAGCAAACTTAAAATAGTTCAAACTCAGTTACCCTGGCAACTTATGCTGGGAAACTAGCCTGGTCCAGGGCAGGCTAACTGTCAGGCTAAGCCTCAGCTGTTACACAGATCCTCTAACACTGACCGACAAGAACACAATGATATTACCACTGACACTCTCTCAGACCATTACTGGACTTTATTAACCACTATTAGTCCAAAAATAAATACACAGTATACAGAAAATCAACTTAAATAAGGCTACAATGATAAATTAGACAATATATAGATATAGATATAGATATAGATATATATAGATAGATACATACAATATATATACTACAGGTTTTCTTTTTTTTACTGGCTGAATGTTTTGTGCCCAAGATTTAATTAGATTGTTTTAAAGATTTATGAATACATTTCTCTCTGGTTTTGTTTGGCAGCTGTAGTACATGTTTATGATTAGAAGAACATTAGAACACAATCTAAAAAAAAGCTTTTTAAAGCAGAAGTTAAAATCACAAAATTAAAAATAAATAATTACAAAAGCACAGTATAAATTTTAACTGGTAAGATGAATCTGAGCTTAGTAATTGACAGTATATTAACCTACATTTGATTTACCCCATTACAATAGTCCCTTTACAGTTATTGATATCATAAAAATACACTTGTAGGTTTAAAATTCTAAATAAGGGACATCTGATGTTTTGGAACATAAATGTAAGGGACAAACAAATATTTTAGCATATATATATATATATATATATATATATATATATATATATATATATATATATTATGTACTTTATTATGTCTTTCAATTCAAACACATTTAACACAATTATACAAATGGACAGTTCCTTTAAAGACATCATATTTTCCCCCAATAAATATTCCTTATTTTTCCTTATACTTTTTTTCTTTTGTGATAATACCCACCAACACATACATATGATTTAAGGGGAAAAAGACAAAAAACAATAAATAAATATGAATAAAAAAGTAACATTCACATATTTATATCAAACTCTTATAATGACACAACCTAATAGTTATTCAAGTAATATTATTTAAATGTCAAATATTCAATATTAAATAAGTAAATAAATAAAATAACAAATAACTAGAAATAAAAAGGAAGGTTATATAAAAATGTAGGCTAATATATATTCCTTTATTTATGGAATATTCTTTGATTTTAGAGTTGCACATATCTTTTCAAAATGTATACATTTGCTCTTAATTTCATGTTATCCTCTCCATAGTGTACTTTATAAACTTAATCTAACCACTCATTTAAAACTGGGGATTCTTGCTTTCTCCAAAACATTATTGCATTAAAAGCTGTAATTCTCAGCATTCAAAATAAGTATATGTCATCTTTAAGTAGCATAGGTCCTATACCCAAAACTATATTTTGTATCTTTATATATTTAGTTTCTTAAAAAAAATCTTCCCTGAATTAGGCTACTTCTGTTCAATTTTTTTTATTATTAGAAGTATAAAATATATGAGTGTAATGAGCTAGAAGTTCACTGCAACTTATCCAACATTATAAAGATAAATTATTATAATTAGAAGATATTTCTGGTGTTATAAAATATCGCATATTAATTTGCCAAGCAAAATGTATATTTTAGTCAGAATTATTGCGCTCCTATTTGGCGCGCATGCGCGCAGCGGCGCTCGTTCAATATGAAGATTAGCAGTAAAATGGATACATTTGCACGACTTTCTAACATTTACAGATGGAGAATATAACTGTAAAATGTAAGTTTTGCACTGAGGGGAAAAAGAACATGTCTCAAACGCATAAAACAGCACAAAATATACGCTGTTTGATGGTGGATCGATTTGATCCACGATCGACCTCTAGGGCTGCTTCAGAAACGCGTGCACACGCAATTATCTAGACTTGATAAACCTGGATCAAATTAGTGAGATTGCGTGAACTTCAATTACCTTTTATGGAACCACTTTAGCCCCAACTTATTTGTTAGGCTCATTCAAGTCCGGTTTTGGAGTTTAATCCCCGCTTTTCTAAGCGTCTTTTATGGAACAACCCTCAGGTCACGTTGCCTGTTTTTGGTTAAATATTGTGTTACATCTCAGAAATGAGTTTTCCACAGACACACAGATAAAAAAAAAAAGTGTATGGAATTTTTTTTTTAGCGTTTTTTTTGTCCTGTTTTTGCCTGTGTTTTTGTTTTGAAACTAACATGAAATATTAAATAAAAATATCATAAAGTTTCTTCAAAGTGCTTTTTGATGCAAGATGAGTGTGTTTATATTAATATGGTTCCTCTCATGATGAATGAACACAGTAATCTAAAGGATTAAACTGAATCTGTTCTCTGTTCCAGTTCAGTCCAGCAGAAGAGCTCAAACCCAGAGTCCAGCTGTGTGTCTATGAAGAGTAACTCGTCTATGGATCGCCCAATATACTTTAAGAGTGGAGACAAACGGCCTAATCTCAGGTATATATTTTTTTCATAAAAGATGTGCTTATAGTATGACACTTTTGAATTAGACGCATAATTTATCTCAGTTAGTCAGTCTAATACTAGCAATGACATCAAGTAAATATAAGATAAGATGTTTTCCACCTTTATATAATGGAGTAGGTGTAAAATTGATTGGATTTTTCTCACCACTGGTTCAGATTTGTTGAAAGCTTCACAGTGTCTGGTCAGAACAGTGATGTTTCACAGCAAGAGCACCGTTACTAGAGTACAGTAAGGAGATTTATCTTTAAAGCTCAGATAAACATTGGTCTCTTTAGTCGGTTGAGCCTTCGTCCTCCATTGTGCCGTTGAGAAGAGTCATGTGATCGTGGTTGATGTTGAATCATTCTATAACTCTACAGTTGTTTTCAATTTGTTTGTTTTGAATTCATAATTCCTAATATTACCGGTTTTCTCTGTCGTTTTGTTACATTTTTTGAATCATGCTTAACATTTACAAACAAGTAAGTTAATTTCTCCAAATAACTGTAATCAAAGTTTGAAACAAATTGAGTTACAGATGTTAATTTAAAAGTGTGCCAACACTCTCTGGTCTTTCCTAAGACAGAAGATTCCAGTAAAAGTGCACAACATTTATAAGTCTGTCTGCTTTTTATTTGACTTAGTTTTGAAACCAGTTCAGTCCAGCAGAAGAGATCAAACCCAGAGTCCAGCTGTGTGTCTATGAAGAGTAACTGCTCTATGGATCGCCCAATATACTTTAAGAGTGGAGACAATCGGCCTAATCTCAGGTATGTATTTTTTTTAAATAAAAGTTATGCTTATAGTATTTGATTTTTATGAAATTGTTAATATACAGCAGTTTAATGAGTTATGATCCTGTAAGTTTCAGTCTATTAATGATCATCATTGTGCTCTTGTGTAAAGCTCTATGTATTGTATTGTTGACACATTCACACACTGTAAAAGCTGTTGGTCTGTTACTCAGTTAATGACACAATCACATTAATATCAGTGTGTCTGATTCTTTACCCTCTTCATTCTGATTTAAGGTCAAATCTTCTATCCAGACCAGTTAAAAACAAAACTGTGTACAAGCCTGTGATTCAACCAAAAGACTTTAATGAAAGCATGTGTCCTGGTTTCAGGTAAAATGCAGGACTTTTGTTGTTGATGTTTAATTTTAGGTGCTGCAATTCACATCACACATCACTCAAACACATGATTAATGATTAACACATTTCAGAAACCCAATGATGTTCTGTGTCCCATAAATAGTTTTGTAATTTATGACATTTTGCTTTTCAAACTTGTGTAATAATGTGGTATTTTAATCTTACAGCCATGACTCTAAACCCGCTGAAGTCTTCAACACATTGAGATCAAGTCTGAGACTGAAGTTTGAGTGTTTGTGTGAGGGAATATCAAAGCAGGGAAACCCAACACTCCTGAATGAGATCTACACAGAGCTCTACATCACAGAGAGTGGAAGTGGAGAGATCAATAATGAGCATGAGGTGAGACAGATTGAGACACAGTCCAGGAGAGCAGAAACAGAGGACACACCGATCAAATGCTGTGACATCTTTAGACCTTTACCTGGACAAGACAAACCCATCAGAACTGTGCTGACAAAGGGAGTCGCTGGCATTGGAAAAACAGTCTCTGTGCAGAAGTTCATCCTGGACTGGGCTGAAGGGAAAGAGAATCAGGACGTCCAGCTCATATTTCCACTTGCTTTCAGAGAGCTCAACTTTATGAAGAACAAAACACTCAGTCTTTCAGATCTTCTTCATCTCTTTTTCCCTGAAACCAAAGAAATGGAAATATCCAGTGATGAGTATAAAGTGTTGTTCATCTTTGATGGTCTGGATGAGTGTCGTCTGTCTCTGGATTTTCAGAGCGATGTGAGGTTGTGTGATGTGACTGAATCAGCCTCAGTGGACGAGCTGCTGACGAACCTCATTGTGGGGAATCTGCTTCCCTCTGCTCTCATCTGGATCACCTCCAGACCAGCAGCAGCGGATCTTGTCCCCTCTGAGTGTGTCCATCGAGTGACAGAGGTACGAGGCTTCAGTGACACACAGAAGGAGGAATACTTCAGGAAGAGAATCCGTGATCAGAGTCTGGCCGACAGGATCATCTCACACCTGAAGTCCTCAAGGAGCCTCTTTATTATGTGCCACATCCCAGTGTTCTGCTGGATCTCAGCCGCTGTTCTAGAGAAGATGTTGAGTGAAGCAGAGAGAGGAGAGATTCCCAAGACTCTCACTCAAATGTACACACACTTCCTGCTCATTCAGACCAACATCAAACATGAGAAGGACTATGAGAAGAAAGTGAAAGATGAAGACATGATTGTCAAACTGGGGAAACTGGCTTATCGGCAGCTTTTGAAAGGCAACCTGATCTTCTATGAAGAAGACCTGAGAGAGTGTGGCATTGATGAGACAGAAGCATCAGTTTACTCAGGATTGTGCACTCAGATCTTCAGAGAGGAGTTGGGCTTGTGTCAGGGGAAAGTCTTCTGCTTTGTTCATCTGAGCATTCAGGAACATCTAGCAGCTCTATATGTGCATCTCTCCTTTATCAACAATAACATCAATGTGTTTGACCAGATTACCAAACCAACTAATGGAGACACAGTTTCCCTATCTGATCTCCATCAGAGAGCTGTGGATGAGGCTTTAGACAGTAAACATGGGAATCTGGACCTTTTCCTTCGTTTCCTTCTGGGTCTGTCAGTGAAGTCTAATCAGAGTCTCTTACAAGAACTAAAGACTCAGACAGCAAACAGCTCTCACAACAATGAGAAAACAGTTGACTATATTAAAGAAAAGATCAGTGAGAATCCCTCTCCAGATAAATACATCAATCTGTTTCACTGTCTGAATGAACTGGGTGATCTTTCTCTAGTGAACGAAGCTAAACCTCATACGTATAGAGGATTACGTGCTGTGAAACTCTCCTCGTCTCAGTGGTCAGCTTTAGTGTTTGTGATGTTGTCCTCAGAGGAGATACTGCAGGAGTTTAACCTGAACAGATTAATTGGAGCCAGAAATGATCGGTAAGTAACACTGAGTGCAATCATTACAGTCTAAAACATTATGAACAAAGAGAAACTCAGAGATCAGAGGTGTTTAAATCACGGGGCAATCTGATGTATTAGATTGTTTTGGTTTTGGTCAATACTTTAAAAGGGCAATACAAACTTTATACAGTGACTGCAATAGTTCAGTTAAACTTCCATGGGGAACTACTCGTAGATTTAGCATCTCCCGGGGCATAAAACAAGGAGATCCAGCGGCTCCGTTCCTATTTCTGTTGGTCATGCAAATAATGGCTCTATATATACATAATGACTCTTTTCAAGGCATCAAAATTATGCAAAAAGAAATGAAATGCTGTCAGCTTGCTGATGATACAGCTATTTTTTTTAAAAACATATCAGGTTAAAAAAATTATAGATTGTCTCAATATATTTTCTAAAGCTTCAGGTTTATCTTTAAATGTTAAAAAATGTACTCTTTTTCCACTTAAAGACAATGATATTCCTTTAACCGAATTTGAAGGTATTCCAATTAGGGAGGAAGTTGCGTATCTTGGTA
Source organism: Vimba vimba (assembly GCA_022828995.1). Taxonomy (NCBI): domain Eukaryota; kingdom Metazoa; phylum Chordata; class Actinopteri; order Cypriniformes; family Leuciscidae; genus Vimba; species Vimba vimba. Next base: position 40,845,426 of record CM040826.1, read on the forward strand.
TCAATATTTGTAAAAGTCAATCAGTCAGAGTGCAATCCAATATCCAACCCCTTATGGTAAAAATGAAAAAGAAATTTGATATGTGGCTCATGAGGGATTTATCGCTCAAAGGTAGAGTTCTTTTATCTAAAACTGAGGGCTGTCTCGTTTAGTCTATCATGCAAAAGTGTTAGATATACCAAAATCTTTTACTAAAAAAATTGATATAGAAAACACTATTTAAATATAAATATTTGATGTAATTCTTATAATCAAGGAGGTTTAAATGTGCTTGATTTACTTCTAATACAATTTTCAAGTTGAACTGGATTAAACATTATATTAAGCATACAGATAAACTATGGTACATAATTCCTAATCTTATTTTTGAAAAAGTTGGTGGTATAGAGTTCCTTTTAAAATGTGACTATGAGGTTAACAAGCTCCCTATTCAGATATTCAGTTTTCATAGACAGGCTCTTTTATGTTGGCTTCTTATATACAAACATAACTTTCCCCCCCACAAACAGTTAATTTGGAATAATAAAATGGTTAAATATAAGAATAATCAATATTTTACGACAACTGGGTTAAAAATGATATTCTATTGGTATCACACCTGATAAATAACGAGGGCCACTTATTTACATATACTGAATTTTTAAAGACATTTGGGATTGCAATATCTCCACGAGAATATAGCATTGGTTTTGATGCAATACCAGTAGGCTTTTTGAGACGTTTGGGAGACAGTAATGAACCCCATAAGCAATCACTGTTTAAAAAACAGGTATTGTTAAATGGTGTTGATATTAAAGACAGTAAATGTAATAATACATTTTTCAGATGCCTGATTCATTGCCCTGCAACACCTCGAAATAAATACTTTTGGAATGAACATTTTGAAAATTTTAAATGGAGATTGATTTGGACTTATAATAACAAATATTGTATCAATAATAAAGTTTATGAAATATACTTTAAAATTACACATTACATTTATCCAACAAACCAGTTCCTAAAAAGGTATAAGAATGACCTTTCTGAATCTTGTGTATTTTGTAAAAAGGATACTGAAACTATTTTGCATCTTTTCTTTGAATGTATGTATGTGAATTTTTTTTTTGGATTGATGTGGAATATTTATTTAATATGTTAAGTGGAATCAAAATTCACATAGAGAAAAGGGATGTTTTTTTTTATGACAAAAAATATACAGTGAGGAAAATAAGTATTTGAACACCCTGCTATTTTGCAAGTTCTCCCACTTGGAAATCATGGAGGGGTCTGAAATTGTCATCGTAGGAGCATGTCCACTGTGAGAGACATAATCTAAAAAAAAAAATCCAGAAATCACAATATATGATTTTTTAATTATTTATTTGTATGATACAGCTGCAAATAAGTATTTGAACACCTGTCTATCAGCTAGAATTCTGACCCTCAAAGACCTGTTAGTCTGCCTTTAAAATGTCCACCTCTACTCCATTTATTATCCTAAATTAGATGCACCTGTTTGAGGTCGTTAGCTGCATAAAGACACCTGTCCACCCCATACAATCAGTAAGAATCCTAACCCTAACCCTAACCCTAACATGGCCAAGACCAAAGAGCTGTCCAAAGACACTAGAGACAAAATTGTACACCTCCACAAGGCTGGAAAGGGCTACGGGGAAATTGCCAAGCAGCTTGGTGAAAAAAGGTCCACTGTTGGAGCAATCATTAGAAAATGGAAGAAGCTAAACATGACTGTCAATCTCCCTCGGACTGGGGCTCCATGCAAGATCTCACCTCGTGGAGTCTCAATGATCCTAAGAAAGGTGAGAAATCAGCCCAGAACTACACGGGAGGAGCTGGTCAATGACCTGAAAAGAGCTGGGACCATCGTTTCCAAGGTTACTGTTGGTAATACACTAAGACGTCATGGTTTGAAATCATGCATGGCACGGAAGGTTCCCCTGCTTAAACCAGCACATGTCAAGGCCCGTCTTAAGTTTGCCAATGACCATTTGGATGATCCAGAGGAATCATGGGAGAAAGTCATGTGGTCAGATGAGACCAAAATAGAACTTTTTGGTCATAATTCCACTAAACGTGTTTGGAGGAAGAAGAATGATGAGTACCATCCCAAGAACACCATCCCTACTGTGAAGCATGGGGGTGGTAGCATCATGCTTTGGGGGTGTTTTTCTGCACATGGGACAGGGCGACTGCACTGTATTAAGGAGAGGATGACCGGGGCCATGTATTGCGAGATTTTGGGGAACAACCTCCTTCCCTCAGTTAGAGCATTGAAGAAGGGTCGAGGCTGGGTCTTCCAACATGACAATGACCCGAAGCACACAGCCAGGATAACCAAGGAGTGGCTCTGTAAGAAGCATATCAAGGTTCTGGCGTGGCCTAGCCAGTCTCCAGACCTAAACCCAATAGAGAATCTTTGGAGGGAGCTCAAACTCCGTGTTTCTCAGCGACAGCCCAGAAACCTGACTGATCTAGAGAAGATCTGTGTGGAGGAGTGGGCCAAAATCCCTCCTGCAGTGTGTGCAAACCTGGTGAAAAACTACAGGAAACGTTTGACCTCTGTAATTGCAAACAAAGGCTACTGTACCAAATATTAACATTGATTTTCTCAGGAGTTCAAATACTTATTTGCAGCTGTATCATACAAATAAATAGTTAAAAAATCATACATTGTGATTTCTGGATTTTTCTTTTTAGATTATGTCTCTCACAGTGGGCACCTACGATGACAATTTCAGACCCCTCCATGATTTCTAAGTGGGAGAACTTGCAAAATAGCAGGGTGTTCAAATACTTATTTTCTTCACTGTATAGACAAGAATCACATTTTTAGTTTAAATCTTATTATATTACTTGGTAAGTTTTATATCCACAAATGTAAATGGTCTGAAAGGATTCCTAACATTTTCCATTTTAAGGCTGATATGAAGATTTACTTTGAAACACTTCAAGGACTCTCAAACCGCAAAGCAACCAGAACTATGGTCATCTATAAAAAATTTAATTCCTCTTCATTAATGTAATTATACATATATACCTCCTCTCCGATTTGTCTTATTTTTTCTTTTCTTTTTTTCCTTAATGTGTGAATTGACTGTGTAGCATCTTTGATATGTTACCTGCAATATTCCTCATATTTGATGATGCTCTGGATTCATTTAGAACCTTATGTAAAATGTGTATATACAACATTCAAAAGACAGCTGAAAACCCATCTCTTCCGTGAGCACTTGACCCCATAAAAAAAAAAAAAAATATTACCTCTTCCTTTTCCCTTTAAATCCTTGCTTATCGGGCTTATGTTACTCTGAATAATGCCTGAACTTCGTATTTTGAGCACTTCTTGCGTTCTTTTTGCCTCTACACGATGACTCGCTTAATTTAGTCCTAATCTGTATGTCGCTTTGGACAAAAGCGTCTACAAAATGACCAAATGCAAATGTAAATGGACTGTATTATACAATGTATAATTTTGGAAATAATAATAAAAAAAGTGTTATGGGCAACAACAACTCAACCTGTAAGAAATCTAAAGGACATAAGTACTCGTTCTTTCAACTTTCAACCTATAACTCATGTTGAACTTGCAAAACCTACAATCAAATCTGAGATTTCTCAACGGCAACCGGGTAAAAGAGACAAATTTAGCCGTTTAGCTCCATAGACTCACATTCATTCTGCACTCATGGGCGATCGCAGTGGAGCTCTGGTGGAACTACAACCAAAGTTCAGTTCAATAGAACTTAATAGGGAGTGGCCAGGCTCTCCCATAGATGTATACACTAGATGTCACCTTGGATACGGCAGTTCATTGGAACGAATGCGTCAATAGAGCCGCCATCTTGTACATCTAATGTATATATCTATCATATGTACAGTCATGGCCAAAATTGATGGCACCCCTAATAAATATGATAAAAAATTGCTGTAAAAAATAAATCTGCATTGTTTATCCTTTTGATCTTTCCTTCAAAAAATGTGCACAAATCTCACCTTTCATTGAAGTAAAATAATTGAAATTGGGGGGTAAATCACATTATGAAATAAATGTTTTTCTCCAAAACACGCTGGCCATAATTGTTGGCACCCCTAGAATTTTTTATGAGAAAAATATCTCTGAAGTATATTCCCATTAATACTTACATTTTTAAGCACACCAGGGTGACTAGGAACATGAAATTGTCCAGCTATGACTTCTTGTTTCACAGGAGTTTAAATATGAGGAAACACAAAGGCCAAATTCCCTGAATCATCCATCACAATGAGTAAAACCACAGAATATAGTTCTGATGCCCAGCAAAAGATTGTTGAGCATCACAAAATAGAAAGTGGCTGAAAGAAAATATCTAAAGAATTGAAAATCCCCATTTTGACCATCAGGACAATAATTAAGAAGTTATAATCAACTAAAGATGTTACGAATCTGCCAGGAAGAGGACGTGTGTCTATATTGTCTTAATGGATGGGGAGGAGGAAAGTTTGAGTGGCCAAAGACTCTTCAAGGATCACAGATGAAGAATTGCAGAGATTAGTTGAGTCTTGGGGTGAGAAAGCCTAAAAAAAAATTATCAAACAACCCCTACATCCCCACATGTTGTTTGGGAGGGTTTCAAGAAAAATCATCCTCACTCCTCCAAAAGTAAACTCTAGCATATTCAGTGGTCAGACACGACTGGATCTTCAAACGGGACCGGATTCTGTGGTCAGATGAAACTGAAAAAGGGATTTTTGGCAGCAAACCCAGCTGATGTGTTTGGTGCAAACAGGGATGAAGAGTACCCCATGCCTACGGTTAAATATACTGCTGGATCTTATATGTTGTGGGCCTATTTATTTGCTGGAGGTCCTGGACATCTTGTTCAGATACATGGTATTATGGATTCTAGCAAATACAAACAGATAAAAAATCTAAACTTGACTGTCTCTGCTAGAAATCTTATAATGGGCCTGGTTGGATCTTCCATCAGGACAACGGTCCAAAACAAACATCAAAATCAACACAAAAATGGGTAACTGAGCACAAAATGAAGCTTCTGCCATGACCGTCCCAGTTCCCTGACCTGATGAGTGGAGTGAACTGAAGAGAAGAAGCACCAACATGAACTTGTGAATCTGAAGGATCTGGAGAGATTCTGTATGGAGGAATGGTCTCTGATCTCTTGTCAGGTGTTCTCCAAACTCATCAGTCATTATAGGAGAAGACTCAGAGCTGTTATCTTGTCAAAAGGAGGTTGCAGAAAGTGTTTAATAACAGGGTGCCAACTAGGGCTGTAGTCAACCAAAGAAATGCTAAAAAAAAAAAAAAGACGTGATGTTTTGCATTTTGATTGAACATTTATTAAACAATTGTCATAGAACATTTATAAAACAACAACGAAAAAACGTTTTTTAATTTTTTTATTGACACCTGGGATCCCCCGCGAAACAGTTCTCATTCGCGCTTGAATAAGGCCGGCGACACACTGGCTGCTGGCGTGAGAGTCTCAGCTGCGTTGGGTGTCTGTTTTTATTTCGGCTCCCATGTTAATAGGTTGGAGTTTGCACACTGCCTGCGTGAGACACACGTCTCAGGCGCGTCTCGAGCCACGCAGAAAACGCGTGCATGCTAGAAATAGAACCGACGCCTGAGTGTTCCAGCAACGGGAGTGTTCTCTAGCTAGAGCGCAGAACAGCGGAGTTTGTATGGACCGAAGTGCATGTCTGAGCTTGTATTGCTGCTGTTGCTTTGACATTGTGGAAAATAGAATAATAGAAACAAAATGTATTAGACTTTTTACCCGTTATTATCAATCTAAATTAATCTTGTTTTTAATTTAGGCTAACTTAATTTCGTTTTTCTTTATTTAAATTTAGTTTTTTCTTTATTTAAATTTAGTTTTTCTTTATTTAAATTTAGTTTTTCTTTATTTAAATTTAGTTTTTCTTTAGGCATATTTAAATTTAGTTTTTCTTTATTTAAATTTAGTTTTTCTTTATTTAAATCTACCCTTTACTGCAGGGATAGGCAACTCCGGTCCTGGAGGGCCACTGTCCTGCAGAGTTTAGCTTCAGCCCTGATAAACACTCACCTGTCTGTATCTATCTAGTAATCCTGAAAACACTGATTGCCTTGTTCAGGTGTGTTTAATTAGGGTTGAAGCTAAACTCTGCAGGACAGTGGCCCTCCAGGACCGGAGTTGCCTATCCCTGCTTTACTGTGTCAGTAATTTGTTAGTCAGAAAAATATTAGACTACCTTAAAAGTATTGCTTAAGTTAACAGACTGTGTGCGTTTTATATCACTAGTGCAGTGTCCGTTCTCGGAGAATATAGCCTAGCCCTGCTCGCGTGAGGTGCGCCGCTTCCCGCTCGTGCTGTTCTGTAGTTTACTATTAATTCAGAACGTGTCGCGTCTCGCGTGTCTGTCTATATTGCACCAAATGCGACACTGCACTCCCTTGTGAAGTCGATTGGTTGAACGGTTCTCGAAATAATCAAAATGCAAACGGACAGACAGACACATAGAGATTACTACCTTCCTTACTGAGCGCGAAGCAGCAGTGCAGCCAGCCACAGGTGCGGTTCCCGAGTGTTCTACGTGGTTCGCTAAACTGTGGCGCTGTTACAAAATAGCCTAAATTAAAGCATTTAAAGTTGGGGATAAAACATAGGCTAATTATATTTAGAATACAGTAATATATAACTGCTTTTAAAGTAATAAATATCAAGGAGTAAATCAATGAAAATTTCTTTATTGGTGAAAAAAAAAAAAAAAAAAATATGCGACTGGTCGACCAATGAGAATGTCAGTCGACCAAGACGGCATCGACCGATTAGTCGACTAAACGACTAAAGTTGACAGCCCTAGTGCCAACAATTATGGCCAGCGTGTTTTGGAGAAAAACATTTATTTCATAATGTGATTTACCCCCCAATTTCAATTCTTTTACTTCAATGAAAGGTTAGATTTTTGCGAATTTTTTGAAGGAAAGATCAAAAGGATAAACAATGCAGATTTATTTTTTACAGCCATTTTTTATCATATTTATCAGGGGTGCCATCAATTTTGGCCATGACTGTATATATCTATGTATATCTATATGAGGCTCTCCGTAGACGGGCTCTGGTTTCGTCAGCTTCTGGTTGCGATGCGCCGGTGCGACTCGGCCGTGACGTCATCAGCGGCTGCCGCTCGATCGTTCGGTTTGGCTGATGCAATTTTACGCTAAGACTGACGCGCACACAGACACAACACAGGGACGAAACGACGAGACAGTGCCGTGTAAGTGTATGAAATGACCGGGAAATGGATATGGAAGGGAGAGTGGAGAAATGGGTGAATGTCCATGTGCTGTCAGCAGGGGCGATTCTAGGATTTTCATTTTAGGGGGGCTCAGCCCCCAATGAGGGTATGATTTAAAAAATAAATAAAAAAAGTTAGTTTATGGTCTAATGCTCATTATTAACTAGTTTCATTCATTCATCCAGTAACATGCATATGGCAGGGTTTTATAATCACTGAGGTCCCGAATGTGAGGTATTTAGGGGGGGTCGGGGGCATTCTCCTCCGAGAACATTTTTATTTCTCTGATCTACATATGTGCATTTTAAGATGTTTTGAAGACCAAAAAAAATGGATAACAATAGCTTTAAAACCATGTGCGGGCAGCTGTTTTTTTTTTTCTCACCTCATCAGCATCACACTCCTATTCTCTTTGTTTTTATCTTGCTCTGTCTTTTCCCCTCCTAAAGCTGAGCTTTGACTGATATTGTCACATGCCTGTCCTGTCTTGTGCTGCACATGGGTGTTTTGTTATTTTGGGCCATGTGCTCGTGTCTATTGTCTAGCCCCTCCCATCTTGTTGTCTGATTATTGGTTAATTTGTCCCACCTGTCTGTCTCGTTACCCTCCTTTGTTTGTTCCCCTATTTAGCCTCCTTGTGTTTGTAGTCCTGTGCTGGTTCATTGTCCGAGTTTCCTGTTCCTGGAGTCCTGAGTTTTTTGTGTTTTTGTACCTTGTCTGCATGTTACTAATAAATTTCCTCTGTATCCTCGTCTCACGTTAACTGTTTGTGACAGATATAGGCTTTTCATTTGTGTCTGTCAGTGAAGAAAGTAAACACAGGGTCAACTGATAGGTTGATTTATGAATCATTTTCTCAGACAAAGCTACCAGAAAAGCTAGGTAACTAAGTTTATTAAATTCATTCACAATATGTACACATTCATTATTGATCTAGGCCTAATATATGGCCGTAGACGGGGCTTTATAATCAAAGAGGTCATACATTTGAAGTTGTTATGGGGTTAAACATTTTTATTTCTCTGATATGTGCATTTCAAGACGTTTGAAGGCCAAAAAAGGATAAGAAATAGATTTAAAACCTGCTCTCTCCTCATCTCCATCACTCTTTTTCTCTCAGTCTCCTGATCTTGCCCTGTCTCTTCTCCTCCTAAAGCTGAACTTTAATTTACTGAAGGCAACAAATTGTAATATTTTAATTCTCAACATGTACACATGCATTATTAATCTTGTGCCTATGAAAACGGCTTTGTTAATGTTTCTTGTCCCCTCACAATGACATAATTACACGTTATATAGGCCTATTTTCAGCTCAAAATGGCGAAATTAGACAAAAAGTTTATTAGTTTTCTAATTATTTTTGTCATTCGTTTAACATTTATGACCTAAAAAACTGTCAAATATAAAATGTTTAGTTTAGCTACATATTCTTAACTCGCACTTGACCGTAAACTCAAGCGTCAGTCGTGCTGCTAAAATTCGCGCTCGGATGAGAAACCGAACCGTCCTGTGTTGCTCCATTACATTATGTAAACTGCAATGCATTTATGACAAAGAACTGCACCGATGCAGATGTAATATCATAGCAATCTATCAATACATGCACTCACGACACACCTTGTACTCTCTGATGTTCGCTCTGCTCGGCGCCCCTGCAGATTGAAAAATGCGCTAAATCCAAGCAGACTCAGATAAGGGGAGGAGCCGAAACTTGACGCAGCTTGCCGCCGTTTCAAATGAGTTTTTAAAAGGGGACTGAAGCGATCAAAAATGTATTAATCAAATATTTTTTAGGGGGGCTGGGCAGAAGTTCAGCCCCCCTAAAAAGGGCCTAGTGAGCCCCTGGCTGTCAGCATCTCGTGTGCAGCCGCTCCTGTGATAGCGGCAGTGTGAGGGAGGAACGAGACGTGGATGAAGGAGGTGTGTGTGTGTGTGTGCAAAATACTTATTGATTCGTGAAAATATACGCATTTCACAGGACAAAAAATCTGATATGTCAAAATAGTGTTGTAGTGTAAATGCAGGCTTATAGTCCTGACACAAAATAAAGAAAAAACAAATCTGTATTGCTGAATACAAGCTTCTACAGTTATAGATACTAAAACAACTTTCACACATATCCCGTGTTTAATTAAAATATATATATTTGAGAGTTTTTAGGAAGGTATAATGTATTGTTTACTTGATTTGAATTATTATTGATATTCATATATCAATAATTATAACTTTTGATAGCATTATTAATTAACTTATTATTTTTTATTTTCCATTAGTGTCCCACAGAAGAACACTGCAGATGAAGTTCTCCAGAAGCTGATGCCTGTGGTTACAGCAACTAGAGCCGCTGTGTAAGTAACACTGAGAACAAGCATCACTGTTAAAACATTATAACATTTCTTACTTAAACATTATAAATTAATGGTTTAACAAAAAATATGAGTGTGACACACTTCACCAACCCTCCACCTATCTGACCTGATCTGTGATCTTCTTAACCGTTTTTTTTTTTTTGTGATTTTCGTGTGAGAAAATTTTTCAAATATATGCATTTATAATGTATGTATGTAAACTTAATATTTTTTATATTCATTGTATTTTAATTTAAATGTTAATAAATTTATATTTAGGGAAAATAAAACTGATGTATTCCATTTAATCAGTTTTATATAATCGTTCTCCCTCACATAGAGACATAATCTCTTAGAATAACTGTTAATCTCACTGATATATTGAATTAATTGATTTTTGATAGGCTATTGATTTAGTTAAATCCTCATGTTTGATCTAAATGATTGAAACTAAATTATCTAAATTATCTAAATGATTGATCCAAATAATGAAACATTTGGATTCGTGCCGAATGAGAAATGTAGGCTTTTTAATAATAATAATAATAATAATAATAATTTGTTATATTCAGGGTGGGTACATTCATACCACAGTGGCTGGTGGATGCCCAATTATACCAGCCACTTTTTCCGAAATTCAAATTTATAAAAGAAAGAACACTAGCATATTTTGATTTGCTTCAATACATTTTTATTTATTTATTATTAATACATATTTTATTTTGTTTGGTCAGTTTCAAGTTCAAGTTCCACTTTATTTATCCTTAGAGAAGGACATTTAGTGTGCAGCAGGATAGCTAAAAACACACACACAGAGAGAAAAGCAGCGAGTGAGTGAAAATCACTTTAAAGATCTCACTTAACTGACCAGCACAAGACTTAAAGGTCTCATATGGTGAAAATGGGTTTTATGGGATTCTGTGTGTCATATAGGGTCAGGTGTGTAAATTAAAAGCTGTGAAAATGTGAAATCGCTCACGGCCGCCATCCCATGAGAAATGCATAATTTTATAAAACCACAAATAAGGTCGTACTATATGGTCTACCAGCGTCACAGGACCTTCATGCTGCTGACACCACTGCCTTTTCCAGGAACAGCGGCACAGAGAGCCAGGATAAGAGTGGGTGTGCGTGTGTCAGGTAACACAGTGGTTTCTGTGACTTTCAAACATGAACATGTGAACATTCCGTCCAGCAGCGAATCCAAGCGTTTGTGGGAGGCGAGGAAAAAGGCTCTCGGAAAACTGGGAAAATCAACACAACTTTTTTTTTTTTTTTAAAGTTAAATTAGTGTTTAATAGACACATATTGACGGTACAAATATAAGTTTAAGTGTCTCCATGTGGGACCTTTAAGGACTCGACCACTGATGTTGTCAGGGCCAGGACTTTTCCTAACCTTAGTTTGTTTAAATAATGATTTGACCTTAGATACATCAATATCAAAATCAAGAATAGAACAATCACTGACCAAATTCTCACTCGTGTGACGGATTTTAGCACTAAAATCACTGTTAGAAAATCTCTTATAAAAACAAATTAATTCATTTGCTTGCTGCTCATCAGAATCAAAACCCTTTAAGGACACAGTGCTAGGGCCTTTGTGTAGACCTGTCATTAGTTTCATGCCATTCCACACAGATCTGAGATCAGACTCACTGAATTTGGACTCAATTTTCCTTTTATACTGAAGTTTAGCCTTTACTATTTCAGCTCGCACAACCTTCCTAATTTCAGCACATGCACTTTTGTCTCCACTACTGAAAACAGTCCTCTTTCCCTCAACAGATGTTTCAGTTCTTTAGGTGTCCAGGACTCCTTTCCCTGAAATACTGAAGCCTTTATAAAATAACGCAGTGCTGCTGCACAGCCATACAGTGCTGAGGCTTACTCGCACGCTATTGGCTGGTCAGTGGGAACTGCACGAACCAATGGCAGAGCGGCGTAACTGCGTGAAACAATCGGTGCAAAGCCTGCCGAATTGAGCGCAGGGAATCCGTTTTCATTTACACTTGTCCAGTTTCATCTGTCCAGACCTCCTCCTGAAGTGGTTTGAGCGATCGAAGCCTGCCGAACTGAGCGCAGGGAATCCCTGGGGAAACTAAATCCGCCTATAAGATTCCATCTACATCTGCTCACATAAAAGTGTTTTTGCAGAACGGATATTAATCCGATCTTCAATTCCCGCGCTAAATGCAGATTTAATGGAGTGCACGTCACCGAAAGCAACAGATGAGCTGCATTTTATTGATCATCAGCTAAAATTTCTAAATCAAAGACCGCAATAAGAGAGAGCGGCAACAGCCCTGGTAAGATCATTTCGTTTCTTTATTTTTAATGATGATGATTGTGTGTTAAGCGTCTGCGACTTCCTTTCACTTTGATTTGTGATAGTTTGCACGTTGGCTTGATGAAGAGATGCTCATCTGCGGTGATGCGTGCTGCAGTAGCGCCGTCATAGCCGGCTATAACATTACAAATAGCCTATAACACGCTGTCACACGTTTATTTTTTAGCAGTTTTGGGAGGAGTAAAATTTACATGTGGTTTCAACAACCAGATGCATTTACACTTGTCCAGTTTGGTTTGGAATGCGGCCCGGATTAAATGCGGCCCAGACCTCCTCCTGAAGTGGTTTGAGCGATCGGATTCAAATCCGTCTCGAATGCGTTTCGGAGGGCATTTACACATGGTCTTTTCACGATCGGATAGCCATCCGTCACAGAAAACGCATGAAGTGGCCAGGTGTGAACAGCCCCTAAAAGACGCTCGAATCGCCATGGATTCAGGTTTTTATCTTAATTTCAAAAGGCTATATCTTAAAAGTGATAAAAGATAGAGACTTTCTGTAAATTAGAGAAATATTAAGGATGACCCAGAGTTTATGTAGGGATTACATTTTCCCATCTAATTTGCATATTATGACGTCATATAATGGCGGCCGTCTTGGATTATAGAATTTTCATAAAGTCATGTTTAAAAAATAAAATGCAACACTTCTCCCCCCCCAAAAAATGTCCCTCACCTTCTGTATGCTATATTGCACAATACTGAATGCTCAGGTAAATAGTAAATAGTAAACAAACTGTAAATCATGGTAGAAACAAACCAAATGCATGTAGCAGTTGGCCTTTTGCTGTAGAGATTTTCCATTTACTACATAGGCACTCTGATTCCATGTATGGGGCACATATATATTAGGCTGTTCATATGACACACATCAGCCTGCGATAGACTATGCATAATAGCCCCTCTGCCCCGTGTCACACCACCTATGCTCCTGCTACGAGCAGCGCAGGCGCAGCCAGATCTGCCTCGCGCGCGCCGAGTGTGCACAGCTCAGACTACTGTCATTGTCATTGCGACTCCTCACCCTGCCTCCACGTTGCTCCCTAACTGGCCTATGAATAATTCGACCTCGTCTAACATACCCAGTGGCATTAGACAAAGTCTCCACCACAATACTGTCACCGCGATTGCGGAGAGGCACACGGTCAGAAGACAAAGCTGTCTAGCACGGTAAAAATCTCCCGCCTCGTTCCCCACAACACTAACACGCCTGCTAACTTCGCGATGAACACTCTGACCCCTGGAAACATTGTTCCCATCACTGACATTGGGTAAAGGATCATCTAAAGTTACATTAATTGGGCAAAGGATTCACCGTTTGTGCGTGGTGTAGGGCTATACTTTCACTTTCAGAATCACTGTCATCTTCTGAAGGCAGATATTCCCCAACTAGGGTCCGCGAATAGGAAGACCCAACAATTCATTGCGGGTAAGCTTTATTGATGCCATTAGATAATAATAATAATAATAATAATCTAATGCAAATACTCGCTGACGTTGACAATATTGCTCTGATAAAATGGCTCACTTGTACACTAGGGGCCCTATTTTAACGATCTGAAACGCAAGTGTCAAAGCGCAAAGCGCAAGTAACTTTGTGGGCGGGTCTTGGCGCTGTTGCTAATTTCCCGGTGGGATAAATGACTCTTGCGCCAGGCGCAAATCTAAAATAGGTTGGTCTGAAGTAGTTCATTATTCATAGGTGTGGTTTGGGCGTAACATGAAATAAACCAATCAGAGCGTCATCTCACATTCCCTTTAACAGCAGGCGCGCTTGTTCTAAGCGGATTCCTATTATAACGGCGGATTTGCCAGGCGCGCGCCAGGAGCGGTTTACAGCCAAGGAGAGCAACGCTCTCGTCAGGGACGTTGGGGATGGAGAAACCCACCCAAATTAACTTCGGTTAAAAAGGCGTATGATAATTTGGGTAAATGTGTAAGCTAGATGTATGCTTTTATAATAAATTGTCTATCTATCTATCTATCTATCTATCTATCTATCGTAATAATGTATGATTTGCAAAAATTAAAACTGCTGCTTCTGTGTAGATGAGAGAGTGTATGTGCGTTGTGCACACGCTTCATTGATTATGGCCAAGCATGCGCCCTTAAAATAGCATATGAATAACATGCGCAACGCACCACTGACTTTAAACTGTTTTTTCCTGGTTAGTGGCGCAATTGTTTTCTAAACCTGCAAAATAGCATGAAGGAACGTTTGCGCCAGAACACGCCTCCTTTTTTGCGCTGAACCGCCCAGGGAGCGCAAGTTCATTCCCTAGTTTAGCGACGTGCTTCTGTGAAGGGAAAAACGCGCTTTGCGCAGGTGCAAAATAGGAATGATACATGCGTCGGTGTACAAAGTCAATTGCGCTGGGTGCAAGAAAGGGCCCTAGCTCCGCACTGATTCAATGTACTCTAGCTCGAAGATTTTGTATAGAAGCATGACGTTTTTTGAGTCGGGGATGAAGTATGACATGTCTGCCATCTAGTGGAGGGGAGGTCGAACGAAATTTGACACCCTATTTGACAAAATCTGCCGTTTTATTCAGTGCCGTATCTTGTCGAGTAAACTCGACCGTGGCGCCTAGAGGGTTAATACACAAGATTGTAAGCACTTACCATTGTCATGTGACTCGATTACATCATTGTCAAACTGTTGTGTAAAGTCATTATAAAAATTGAGCTCGCACACAAGAAGCAAGATGGTGTTTATTACGTAATTTTGTGTGTATTTGACCATTCAAACGCCACGAAACGGGACACACGAAACGTTCCTTATTGTTCATTTATCCGTGCTTCTTAATCACTCTAAAGTTTAAATAACTTTAAGCAATTCGCTCAAAATGTTTACAAATGCATTAAGCTCACACACACACACACACACACACACACACACACACACACACTCACTCACTCACTCACTCACTCACAAAGCAATTAGCTCAAAATGTTTACAAATGCATTAAGCTCACACACACACACACACACACACACACACACACACTTTACAATACAACCCTGTACAATCTGTAAATTCAATCCCCTAATCCTAACTGATGTAATTTATCAACATGAACTAATGAGTATTTGTTTATATTTCATATTGACAGCATTATGTTATTTATTGTTTAAGTGTTGTGTTTATCTCTGGATATAGGCATAATGTGTGTCATTGTTCTCTACAGGTTGGTTGATTGTGGTGTCACAGATGAAGGTTGTGCTGCTCTGGCTTCAGCTCTGAGATCAAACCCCTCACTCCTGAGAGAACTGGGTCTGTCATTTAATAAACTAGGAGACTCAGGAGTGAAGCTGTTATCCGCTGTACTGGAGAATCCTCACTGTAAACTGGAGAAACTGTGGTAAGATAATCTCTACCATAAAGACTCGGAGTGAATAAGGATTAATATGTAGATAGTGTATACAGTATATCTTTGGCGTAAGCCCCATCCGGTGTTTCAGCGACAGATTCCTGCTTGAACCGCCAGATCCTGCCGGCGGTAGAAGGCAGCGGTGAGGAGTCTCCCTGAAGAGGAACATTTACATCTTACTATATTATTATCCCCAAAAGAAAGTAAAACTAACAGTTAAATAAACCGGACGGACTACAAACCAGACGACAGATGCAGGATACAGTGAAGAGGGTTTTTAAAGCACAAATGTTTGGTGTAAATCAACTTGCCTTGTAATGCTTGTGCAAACAGACCCTTGTAAAAGCGTGAGCATTTCCTCAAAATGTGTGTGTGTGTCACATTCACCATCTGTCTTCATCTGTCTCTGCACTACACTCCCCAGAATCCTCCTTGGTGCACTCCTGCACTCACTCTCCTCTAATTAGTAATCACCGTCACCTGGATCCCATCATCAGCTCACCTTTATATTCAGCATTCTCCCTTCACTCCTCGTCTGGTCTCGTCTATGTACGTCTACGTACGTCTACACATGACACAGACTCTCTGCCATACTTACCTGTATACCTACCTTCGATCCCGATCTTCTCAGCCAGTCACCATTCCGTCTTCTAAGGAACTCCTTCTTCATCATCTGCATCTGCAAGATAAAGAGAGACTTTGTTATCATTCAGTTAAGCTATCATCTGATATTCAACTTAGTTTACTCACCTGTTATGCTGTACCGATCCATTCTGCAAATCAAAGCATTTAAACTTACCATCTTGCCTGCTTCGTCTATACGAAACCTGACAGAAGACCAGACCAAGATGCAGAATCCTTCGGATTCCAGGATGAGTCAGCTTTCATTATTCTACGCAGCCCCGTTCATCATCCGGTTGGTTCCTGCCGAGCCGGCATTCCAGTTCGGGTCCGGAACGCCACCATCTCCAGCCATCTTTGCCACACCGTCCATCTTCATCGATAGTCCAGCCGAGCCTGCACGTCACACCAGTCCAGCCGAGCCTGCACTTCACGCCAGAGCTGCAGAGACCAAGGCAGTATGCGTCGTACCCGCCGCCCCTGAGACTGTGAGCGTCATGCCCGCCGCGCCTGTGACTGACAGCGTCGTGCCCGCCAAGCCTATGTCCGAGGTTGATGACTTCAGCGATCTTCCTCCTCTCATCGGCCCTGACGATCCAGAGCCAGTCGCCTGCCCGCCAGAGCCAGTCGCCTGCCTGCCAGAGTCTGTGAGTGTCGTTCTCCCAAAGCCAGAGTTTTCAAAGCCCTCTTCATCGCTGGTCCCGTCCAGCACAAAGCCCTCTTCATCGCTGGTCCCTTCCAGCTCAAAGCTCTCTTCATCGCTGGTCCCATCCAGCTCAAATCCCTCTTCACCGCTGGTCCCGTCCTGCACAGAGCCTTCACCGCTGGTCCCGTCCAGTACAGAGCCTTCACCGCTGGTCTCGTCCAGCACAGAGCCTTCACTGCTGGTCCCGTCCAGCACAGAGCCTTCACCGCTGGTCTCGTCCAGCACAGAGCCTTCACCGCTGGTCCCGTCCTGCACAGAGCCTTCACTGCTGGTCCCGTCTAGCACAGAGCCTTCACCGCTGGTCCCGTCCAGCACAGAGCCTTCACCGATGGTCCCGTCCAGCACAGAGCCTTCACCGCTGGTCCCGTCCAGTTCAGAGCCTTCTTCGCAGCTGGTCCTGTCCAGCTCAACGCCCTCTTCGCAGCTGGTCCTGTCCAGCTCAACGCCCTCTTCGCAGCTGGAGCTGCCCAGCACCGAGCCCTCTTCGCTGCCCAGCACAGAGCCCTCTTTGCCGCTGGTCCTGTCCAGCTCAGAGCCCTCTTCGCCGCTGGTCCTGTCCAGCTCAGAGCCCTCTTCGCCGCTGGTCCTGTCCGGCTCAGAGCCCTCTTCGCCGCTGGTCCTGCCCAGCTCAGAGCCCTCTTCGCCGCTGGTCCTGCCCAGATCAAAGCCCTCTTTCATCGCTGGCCCAGGACTCCATACTGGGGAGCCTCCCCAGGAAAATTTTTTTTGGGGGGGGGCAATACGCCTCCGGACCAGTCCGCTCCGCCTTGGACGCCCGAGGGTCCTTCAGCTCTGCCCTGGACGCCCGAGGGTCCTTCAGCTCCGCCCTGGACGCCCGAGGGTCCTGCAGCTCCGCCCTGGACGCCCGAGGGTCCTTCAGCTCCGCCCTGGACGCCCGAGAGTCCTTCAGCTCCGCCCTGGACGCCCGAGAGTCCTTCATCTCCGCCATGGCCACCGGAAGGGTCTTCTTCACCAAGGTCACCTGCTCTGCCTTCTTCACCATGGCCACCTCCTCAGCCTGCTCCGCCATGGCCGCCTGAAGGGGAGTCTCCGCCATGGTCCCCTGACCAGTCTGTTCCGCCATGGCCGTCTGGACCATCCTGGAGTCCGTTCATCTACACCCGGTCCACCTCCCCATCACGGACTCCAAGATGCCCACCCCCCCCCTCCCGTGTTCTGCTGCTTTCGGCGCGGGTCGCGCCTTGCGGGAGGGGGGAGTAATGTCACATTCACCATCTGTCTTCATCTGTCTCTGCACTACACTCCCCAGAATCCTCCTTGGCGCACACCTGCACTCACTCTCCTCTAATTAGTAATCACCGTCACCTGGATCCCATCATCAGCTCACCTTTATATTCAGCATTCTCCCTTCACTCCTCGTCTGGTCTCGTCTATGTACGTCTATGTACGTCTACACATGACACAGACTCTCTGCCATACTTACCTGTATACCTATCTTCGATCCCAATCTTCTCAGCCAGTCACCATTCCGTCTTCTAAGGAACTCCTTCTTCATCTGCATCTGCAAGATAAAGAGAGACTTTGTTATCATTCAGTTAAGCTATCATCTGATATTCAACTTACTGTTTACTCACCTGTTACGCTGTACCGATCCATTCTGCAAATTAAAGCATTTAAACTTACCATCTTGCCTGCTTCGTCTATACGAAACCTGACAGTGTGCAGCTGGAAAGAGGGAAGTGGAGTGTGTTTCTCCTGAACCAGGACTGCCACCATATCAGATTTATCACTACATGATTATCATGGCCAAAATAACACACAATAACAATATATCACCATATATGTGGAAATCTTGAATATAATAATAATAATGCTATCAGTCAAATTCATCTTTACTTTGTTTATTTTGTTATTTTAGAAAGAAGAATTACACCATTACATACAAAAGGAGTTTTATATTAGTTTATAGTTAATGTATAGTATATAATAGTATAAGCTGTAGTTAATATATTAAGAGACTATATACAAATAGTGAGTTCTTCATTCATTATCATTGTAATTAACAAAGTGTTATTGTTTAATTAGCTCTTATGTAAAGAGTTAGATAATGCTTTAACAACTTATTAACCAAAAATAGTTCTCACTTTAGATTAGGTCACAGAAAATCAGAAAATGTCATTAAGTGCTTTAATACAGCCTTTATTGGACATTAATTACATTAGTATTAAAGCTGAAGTCAGCAAGATTTTATTTTTTTTCAAATATTTTTATTGAAATTTTTCCATTTTTTTCCCCAACAGAACAAACAAGGCATACAAAAAAAAAGAAAAAAAAAAAAAGAAAGAAAAGAACAACAGTTCAGGCAGACCTTAAATGCACAATTCTCAAATCAATTATTAATAAAATAAATAGGTTACAAGGGAAGATACATCAACACTCACAGGAATAGGCTTCTCGTCGTGAGCCATTACAACAGTTTTCAAGAAAAATATAAGCAATTGTCCAAAGTAAGAGAAACATTGTCCAAATAGGGTGTCCATATTCGTTTGAAAACGTCTGTAGAAGAATGTAGTATACATGTTAAAAATTCCATTGGGATGAGCTCTTTCACAAGGCTATGCCATTTTTTAATTGAAGGAGTCTTCTCACTTATCCAGAACATCAAAATGTTCTTTCTTGCAGCAAAAGTTAAAATACTAAAAAGTCTTTTATGATATTTATTCAAAACAATACCAGCTGGCAGACCTAGAATAAATGAACAAGGATCAACATCAATTGTCATTCCCAGAATGTTGCCAATGTGGTCTGCGATCTTCTTCCAAAACAACTGTATTTTGTGACAAGACCAAATACAGTGAATATAATTACCAACTGATATTTTACATTTTGAGCAATTGGGGGAAAGTTTTGGGTCCATTTTATTCCTGATATAAGGGGTAATATGTACAGTAGCCGACGTATTATTTTGAATTGAATAGCACGTGCTCTGTTACACACTGATATTCTTTTAGCATGATCCCAGACTAAATCCCAATCCTCTCTGGAGATATTTACTACAAAATCATTTTCCCACATCTGTCTAAGATTATCTGTGTCCCCTGGGAGAGTCAAACTCAGTGTAACATAAATATGAGATATCTTTTTTTGTCTCGTGTCTTCTAGTAGTATTTTCTCAATTTCAGTCCTGGAATTATCCAGCAAGATTTTTTGATCATATTCACTGAAACCGACACTATGCTCTGACAGAACAACATAAATCAGCCGGTTTTAGAGAAAACCCCGCGCTTCTACCTCCAGCTAGAGCCTGTTACTTGTTCTGCAAAAATCCATCGCTCCCGGTTCTTCTGGTCCAATCAGCGCAGGGCTGTATGAGATCTGACTGACAGTGGCTGCGTTTACATGGACACCTTTGGGTTCAGTCGGAATAATCCGATTGACGAATCCGAACATGGTGTTTACACGAACGATAAATACAGTAATCGGGTTGATCTGTGCGTTTATATGTCACAAGATTCTGATCGGAATAGATGTTTTGACATGCGCACACTGCATGAATATACTGCCGCTGTTCACGCATAACTATTCTCCTCTAATAATATTATTTTATTGCATTTGTATTTGTTGTTTGAAGAGTAAAAAAAAGTCGGTCGGACTCAAAGGGAAAATAAATAAATAATTGGGTCGGCCCTAAATTGACAGGGTCGGTCGGGTTACGGCAAACAAGAATATATGAGTGAAATGAGATTTTCAGAATAACGGGACACTCGTTTAGAGGACACTTTATTTAACAGGAAGAACAGCTCGTTCCGTGCATCATACGTCATTACGCTATTTCAACGTAATTGCACATGCGCAGTCCTTTCAGTTTTGGTTTTCAATCCGATCAAGTGTTTACACGTTCTCTCGGATTAGAAAAGGAATATACTTAAGCGATCTTAGGTATAATAACGGTAGTTTATGTGTTTTTTTGCCATTAGGTTCAAAAGTTATTTTGAGCAGGAAAATAATTTTAAGAGGAAATTAAACGTACATATGCCAGTGGTGCTGAAAAACTAAAGATATCAGACAAAACATTTTTTTATTTAATTGTTTTTTTATTTAAAGGTAGGCCTATTATTAAGTAAAATAGAAAAATAGCCAAAGCTATAGCATTCATGTAACATATGGGTGGCACTGCCAATAAAGCACCTAAAAGCTGTCACAAAGAACCGGCAAAAGTAATGATTATGAATATGTAAAATACCTATAGCAAGGAGACTTTTTAATTGTTTATTAATAAACACGTGTTTTCTGTGTCGGCTGCAAAGATGAAGTTGATGATGCCAACTCGCGATCTTCGCAGTAGTGAACATGCCAGAGAGAAATGCACATTTCATACGGACTACATCGTTTTGTTTCGTTTTGAATTCTTCAGTTTAAAAGTAGAGATTTCAAGCTTTCTGTAGACAATAGATAGCCTATATTTCTCAGGTCTGTGAAGTACGCTGAGTTTCGGTTCATTTATGAGACAGGCTCCAGTTCACACGCCGGCGCCTCCGTGCCGTTATCTATTGTCTGCTAATTTACTTATTAAATCCAAGTAATTGGTTGATGAAACATTGCTTAAAATTAACATACAATTAATACAAAATGAAATTTACTCTGAGGCTTTGTGCTTTGTGTTTGAGGTCTCTGTGAAAGTTTTAAAGCAGTCTTAATTAGTGCCGCTTTCAGAGCGCTCGCGTCCGTATCGGAGAACTGAAACGTCCGTGACATTTCCTCATAAACGTGAACACGAAAAATTTAATAAAATATTTTATGCTCTGTACAGAGCCAACCCTTCTTCATCCGATGGGTAGTGTTACTTTTGGTTTGCGCAGTGTAATTCACAGAGTTACTAAAAAATATTTTGCCACCTAAAAGTTAAAGATTGTTTGTGTCACGTCCGTAACGCATGTGTATTTCCCTCATATTAAATATAAAACACATGTGTGGACTGATATTTTTCTAATGTCTGGACTCCTTTATTAAGGGAGTATGGGCCTAAACAGACGTTTCAATATATTGGTACTAAACGCATTTTCTGAGAATTTATATTTTTACTGGATATTATTTGTAATTTATCATGGGCGTCAGTTTGGTTTGAAATGTGCTGGGGACAGAGACGCATTCGGAAGTGCATTTTCAGAAGTGCTGGGTACAATGATGCATTTTTTTTCTCTCTTTCGTGCAGGTTATGTTTTGAAAGACGATGTCCTGTAGCTCAGGCACGGCCCAAACAGGCCCACCCAAAACTTGCAAAAAAAAAAAACTTTTACTTTATTCTAATATTGTCAATAATTATAAAAAAAATCGCCAATAAGCTCATAATTTGTGCTAAAATAGTGTTTAGTTTTAAAAACCATTTTTAAAAGCTGGTTATATTTTGATGTTTCTGAGCAAGTTCAGCAGACAATGAGGTTCGGATTTGTTCCGATCAGAGTTCGTGAGTGGAGAGCGCATTTCTGAATATTCCGCTCCGCTCGTTCATTCCGCAGGGTCGCTCGCTCAACCCAGATGTCCTGTTGCCTTGTTCGAAAATATGTGGAATAAGTGCTGCTTCCGACTAAAAGTTTTCAAAAAGTAAAAGTAGTCGACTAGTAGGCTAGTTGTTCATTTAAGTCATTCGTGGACAAATCACCCCTTTATATTAATTTAATTACTTATATAGCCTACAGGATAATGAGCGTTTACGTAATATAGCCGCACTCAAGCGCACGACCGCACGCATAAAGCTTGCCACAAAGAACCAGTAAAAGTAATGATTATGAATGCGTCTAAATGTGTCTAAATACGCTGTGAATGTGAATGTGCATTATACGCTGAGTTTCGGTTCATTTATGAGACGAACTCCGGTTAACTCGCCGGCGCCTCCATGTTGTCTGCTATATACTTCTTATTTATTAAATCCAGGCAATTGGTTCATGAAACATTTATTAAAATTAAGATATAATTAACACAAAACGAAATTCAATATAAAGAAAGGCAGCTGTTCTGTTTGAGGTCTCTGTGAAAGTTTTAAAGCAGTCTTTTAGTGCCGCTTTCAGAGTGCTCGCGTCCGTAACCGAGAACTGACGCGTTGTTTTTTCCCTCATAAATGCAAACACGAGAAATAAAATAAAATGAAGATTATAATGTTTTTTTGTTGGGTCAGACAATGATTACCAAATTTCTCTCTCATATTGCTCCTCATAACCACTGAAAACGGTCCAAAAATCGAAGCAAAAGTCAAATTAATATGGACGGAAGTTAAAAGTGGTGGGTACAAAATGACTCATGACGAAATCTGGTGGGTACGCGTAGCCACCGTCTCCACCGAAATCGACGCCTATGTAATTTATATTTAAGTTTTGACTGCAAATGTCTTTTTAATGATGTATAGTTTGTCAAGGTATAACATTAAATCTGATAGTAACTTTGAACTATATATATAAAAAAAAAAAACGCTTCAGTGCACTGGAAACGGTTAACAGGTTAACAGGCTCTAAGGAAGGGAAACGCCATTAAAGGAACACTCCACCGTTTTTTTGAAATAGGGCTTATTCACATTCTTTCATACATTTAGATTGGTGGGTAAATACATTTTTGTCTCAGTGCATGCATTTTTTTAGTTTGACATTGTCTGCGCCAGCTTAGCTTAGCAAAATGAATGGAATCCTTTGTTGCCAGTTAGCATGTCCTGAGTAAAAGTGATAAAAAAAACAAACAAAAAACACGTAATTACTTCTTGTGGCCTGCGTATTCACAACGAGTACAAATAGCGATGCAGATTAACACTAGGCGATTTCCTAGGCAGATACTGATTTGGGACTATATTAGGGGGAAGTACAGGCGAAGCACTGCTGCTTAGGCGAAGCACTGCTACTTCGGCACAGAGATTTCACGTAACACATGAAATCCCACAACTTCCGCCAACATACCGGCGTGCAACGCGTTAAAAAAAACGAAGAAGAGGAACATACCGGAGTGACCTGAACTGAGTGTCTTCGCTTTTGGAATAATTATTTTGCGAAGTTACAGCTACAGTTACAGCAAACATGGTAATTACCTGCGTAGCAAAAGATTGTGAGAACAAGCAAAGGACATACACAAATGTAATGTTTCACAGAATTCCATCAAATGTAGAACTGAGAAATAAATGGCTAGCTGCTCTAGAGATCTATACTTCAACGCCTCTATACAAAATAAAACAGTATCGTGTTTGCGAAGAGCATTTTGCACCAGAGGACTACTTAGAAAAAATGGATTATTGGTCCAGAAAGACGGTACTATGTCTGAAAGATATGGCCATCCCATCTCTTTTCAAAGCACAGGCAGAACAAAGTGCACATGTAAGTTGTCTTTTATTACTCTTCCTTATGTTACTCTGTGACTTTATTCGGTTGTAAGATAGATGCTGAGAAGCTGTATCTAGACTATGAACCTAATGCTGAATTCAACCTGTCTAGCATGAACAACCAAACTAAAATAAAAATCGCTGATATCGTTAGCGTAACCTGTAAAATGAAATGACTGAGGGCTAAGTCAGCTATATTTCTCTCACCGAGTTAGCCTGGTTTGAATCAGGAGTTTTAGTATAACTAATAGAGAGGAGAAGACTACAAGCATTTTGACCAAAGGAGGTAGCAGAACAGTCTTCATTGTTTATGTAACACACACACACACACACACACACACATATATATATATATATATATATATATATATATATATATATATATATATATATGTGTGTGTGTGTGTGTGTGTAATTTTTTTATTTTTATAATTTTTTTTATTATTATAGATCCTGTACTGTCAGAGAAGATGAGTCAGTTGACTGAGTAGTACATAAGCACCAGTAGTAACTCTAGAGAATGTAGGCAGTCGGCATAGGTTGGCATATTCCCCCACATTCACACCACCAGTTCGTGTTGGCTCTCATCCTCACGTCCTCAGGCTGTTGAGCGATCGCAACCTCCTCCTCCTGTCGTTCTATTACCAAAGCACGCAGCTCCTCTTCTGTAAACTCTGGTTCATATAGATATGGTTCTGGCTCTTGACTGTCTGAGAAGTCACCCTCTTCGTCTCTTACAAAATCAGCCATGTTCATCGCCATTCATGTACTGTAAGGAAAATAGCCAGGCAGCTATTCACGCCGGTATGTTGACGGAAGTTGTGGGATTTTTATGTGTTGCGTGAAATCTCTGTGCCAAAGTAGCAGTGCTTCGCCTAAGCAGCAGTGCTTCGCCTGTACTTCCCCCTAATATAGTCCCAAGTCAATATCTGCCTAGGAAATCGCCTAGTGTTAATCTGCATCGCTATTTGTACTCGTTGTGAATACGCAGGCCACAAAAAGTAATTACGTGTTTGTTTTTTTTATCACTTTTACTCAGGACATGCTAACTGGCAACAAAGGATTCCATTCATTGTGCTAAGCTAAGCTAGCGCCGACCCTGTAAAAAAAAAAAATGCATGCACTGAGACAAAAATGCATTTACCCACCAATCTAAATGTATGAAAGAATGTGAATAAGCCCTATTTCAAAAAACGGTGGAGTGTTCCTTTAACGTGAAACTTTGTGCGTCACGTTCATATGCTCTTGTCTGTATATGAGCAACGCGAGGGCTTTTCAGTGCATTCAGTCTCACGTCGCTTCCACGCGTCCACTTGAAATAGATATATTAGGACACTCATAGATAACAAAACATTTCATCCTCTGCTGGAGCAAGAGTGGCTAACTTCTGTCAACCTCGTCTAAAAGCATTTTAAATACAAAAAGACAAAAATAAAGCAATTTAATTTGAATCAATATCGATTCTGGAATAAAAAAAATCTGTTTTAAAAACGTAAACCAAAACATTGTGATAGTTTGGTGAATCGATGTTTTCTCCCAGTCTTAACACACACACACACACACACACACACACACACACACACACACACACACACACACACACACACACACACACACACACACACATATTGGGTTTTCAGGTTTTATGGGGACTTTCCATAGAAATAATGATATTTATACTGTACAAACTGTATATTCAATCCCCTATTCCTAACTGATGTAATTTAACAACATGTACTAATGGGTATTTGTATATATTTCATATTGATAGCATTATTTTATTTATTGTTTAAGTGTTGTGTTTATCTCTGGATATAGGCTTAATGTGTGTCATTGTTCTCTACAGGTTGAGTGATTGTGGTGTCACAGATGAAGGTTGTGCTGCTCTGGCTTCAGCTCTGAGATCAAACCCCTCACACCTGATACATCTGCATCTGTCTGGGAATAAACTAGGAGACTCAGGAGTGAAGCTGTTCTCTGCTGTACTGGAGAATCCTCACTGTAAACTGGAGAAACTGTGGTAAGATCATCTCTACCATAAAGACTCGGAGTGAATAAGGATTAATATGTAGATAGTGTATACAGTATATCTTTGGCGTAAGCCCCATCCGGTGGTTCAGCGACAGATTCCTGCTTGAACTGTCAGATCCTGCCGGCGGTAGAAGGCAGCGGTGAGGAGTCTCCCTGAAGAGGAACATTTACATCTTACTATATTATTATCCCCAAAAGAAAGTAAAACTAACAGTTAAATAAACAGGACAGACTACAAACCAGACGACAGATGCAGGATACAGTGAAGAGGGTTTTTAAAGCACAAATGTTTGGTGTAAATCAACTTGCCTTGTAATGCTTGTGCAAACAGACCCTTGTAAAAGCGTGAGCATTTCCTCAAAATGTGTGTGTGCAGCTGGAAAGAGGGAAGTGGAGTGTGTTTCTCCTGAACCAGGACTGTCACCATATCAGATTTATCACTACATGATTATCATGGCCAAAATAACACACAATAACAATATATCACCATATCTGTGGAAATCTTGAATATAATAATAATAATAATAATGCTATCAGTCAAATTCATCTTTACTTTGTTTATTTTGTGTTATTTTTTAAAGAAGAATTACACCATTACATACAAAAGGAGTTATATTATATGTTAGTTTATAGTTGATGTATTGTGTATATAATAGTATAAGCTGTAGTTAATATATTAAGAGACTATATACAAATAGTGAGTTCTTCATTCATTATCACTGTAATTAAAGTTATTGTTTAATTAGCTCTTATGTAAAGAGTTATATAATGCTTTAACAACTTATTAACCATAAATAATTCTCAATTTAGATTAGGTCACAGAAAATCAGAAAATGTCATTAAGTGCTTTAATACAGCCTTTATTGGACATGAATTACATTAGTATTAAAGCTGAAGTCAGCTAGATTTTTTGATCATTTTCACTGAAACCGACACTATGCTCCGACAGAACAACATAAATCAGCCGGTTTTAGAGAAAACCCCGCGCTTCTACCTCCAGCTAGAGCCTGTTACTTGTTCTGCAAAAATCCATCGCTCCCGGTTCTTCTGGTCCAATCAGCCCAGGGCTGTGTGAGATCTGACTGACAGTGGCTGCGTTAACATGGACACCTTTGGGTTCAGTCGGAATAATCCGATTGGCGAATCCGAACACGGTGTTTACACGAACGATAAATACAGTAATCGGGTTGATCTGTGCGTTTATATGTCACAAGATTCTGATTGGAATAGATGTTTTGACATGCGCACCCTGCATGAATATACTGCCGCTGTTCACGCATAACTATTCTCCTCTAATAATATTATTTTATTGCATTTGTATTTGTTGTTTGAAGAGTAACAAAAAGTCGGTCGGACTCAAAGGGAAAATAAATAAATAATTGGGTCGGCCCTAAATTGACAGGGTCGGTCGGGTTACGGCAATCAAGAATATATGAGTGAAATGAGAATTTTAGAATAACGGGACACTCGTTTAGAGGACACTTTATTCAACAGGAAGAACAGCTCGTTCCGCGCATCATACGTCATTACGCTATTTCTACGTGATTGCACATGCGCAGTCCTTTCAGTTTCGGTTTTCAATCCGATCAAGTGTTTACACGTTCTCTCGATCGGATTACAAAAGGAATAAACCACCCCTTTCAATCCCATCGAAATTCCAATGGGATCGGGCTCAGTCAGATCGATTAAGGTGTTTACATGAAGGTTTTTTAGTCCGACAGAGCCGTCAATCCTATTATAAGCGTCCATGTAAACACAGCTAATCACAGTTTGTGAACACGCCACAGTTCCCCCTCACGCACGTCACAGTCTCACATGCACACGCCTGAAGCTCGCAGGAGTGTTGGATTGTACGAAGCGGCGGAGAGAAAAAGTGCACACGCACTGACGAGCTTGTGGACTCGATGGGGGGGGGGCATGAGAGTTGTAAACAGGGCTTGACATTAACTTTTTTGCTCACTAGCCAATGTGGCTAGTGGTTTTCCAAAGTTACTAGCCACACAGCATTTTTACTAGCCATATTTTTGTTGTTGTGAAATTACCTGATAAAAGCTGACTATGGCATGCTAAATCTTGAACTAGATTTACAACCCTTTTAAATGTAAAACCATTGTACACACCCAAATCAAGACTACATAAATATATAACAATACAGGTCATTATCATTAGCTCTGATAAGGTTGTGTGTAAAGCTCCTTTTTTAAAATAAAACCATGTATAATGTATTATGTGTCGCCACAAGCTCCACCGGCATACGTCGTAACTCCAGCAGGGCAGCTAACGTTAGCTGTCTCTTCGGTTCTGTGTCGTCGCTCACTAGCGCGCAAGGCAACACTGTGTGCATGTAATACTCATTAGGGCTGTCAAAATTGCTCAAAAATGACGTTCGAAGATTCCCTCTAAAAAAACACATAGCCTATATTCAAACTGTTCGAACATCTGGTTGCGCATTTTGTCAATGACGCGCATTACGTCAATAACAGGACAAATTAATACAAAGAGACATAACTACTTGTATAGGTAGTTTATTTAAGTTTAAACATATTTGACAACGTATTACCTACACAAAAACAAGTAAATCAACTAATGGGCAAGACCGCAGACCTCATTCTCGCTCACTCGCACTCTCATTTTTTCTCTCTCTCGCCCTCACCCTCATGCTGCGTTCACATCAAACGCGAATAGAGCGTCCGGCGCGAGTGATTTCAATGTTAAGTCATGTAAAGATGCGTTTACGCGCGTCTGGAGGTCTTGCGGTGCGAATGAGGCGTCACGCTCTCTGCGCATAACGGTTTAAATGAACAACAACAAAGCAAATGTTGAGTGCTGATCAAGAGTTTTGTGCAAGCAATTTAAGGTCGCGACTTTTATACAGCAGGCTTCATTCAGTGATTGAAACAAATATTATTAACATTGATTGAAGTTTTACAGTATATAGAACCGACATTGAATGCTCCGAGCGAGCTGTGCTGAGGTAAACATATGGAACTTTTCCTTGACATGAAACGGTAAATAATCAAACCAGTGAAAGCGGTGCATGAAACTGCTGTATCTAACCTACCTTATTCATGCAATGTCTATTCAGTCAGTGCAGTAGCAGACACTTTAGTAATGTTTCTGTTTAACGTTAACGCTTCTTCCTGTGACCTGTCCCTGACCCCTCAGGCAGCGCACCCACTCGCAAAGCAGACAGCCGCACCTCTGCTACCGTGGCCGTGTTTCCACATTCGAATATTCCTTTTCACCTTCGAAATTCTGTTTTTTAAAACAATTCGAATATATATTCAAATTTAGAATATTCGTTGACGTTGACAGCCCTAATACTCATTGGAGTTGTAGTGTCACACTTATTTCAGATGCCTTTTGAATAGACTACAATTATTCAACCCGCCAAAGTGGCTAGTTGGAGTGACTATGTTACCCGCCACGAGCAAAATCTACAAGCATTTGGTGGGTTGGCGGGTGTTAATGTCAAGCCCTGGTTGTAAACATTAACATTTTCACACACACGCACATGCACGCACACACACACACACAGACATTCACTCACTCACTCACACACACATGCACACACACACAAACACACACACTCACTCACACATTCATTCACACACACACACTCACACTCACTCACACACACACACTCTCACATTCACTCACACACACACTCACACACACACACACACACACACACACACACACACACACACACACACACACACACACACACTCTCACACATTCACTCACACACACACACACACACTCTCACACATTCACTCACACACACACACACACACACACACACACACACACACACACACACACACATACACTATCTCCCAAGTCAATATTATCACGATACTTGTGTGCCGATACGATATGTACTGCGATTTTTGTTTTGTTTTAAACACTAGACTATGGGGAAAAGTTCAATCATACTCGTTTGGGTAGTTGACAAATGGCCAAGAAAAAGTACTTTTTTTGGAAAACAACTTTTTAAGAAAAAATACATATATTTATGGAGTATGAAAACTGCAGTTTCAGAAAACAGTAGTGGTCACTCATTTTGTCAATGACTTCACATATTTTTTTCACGTTTTCACTCAGTGCTGTAAATGTGTCCTATGGTGTGACATTTAAAAAGAACTAAGAAATTATATTAAATAACATAAAAAAATACTTGAGACTGAATTGTTCACATTATTAAAACATTTTCTTAAAGTGATATTTATTTGACATGAAAGTACTAATTAGAATCATTTTCACCATGAATAGATGAACTTGATAAACTTTTCCCTACGAGTGTCTATAAAACCTTTTCGCCAACCTTACAAAACTGTTTGAAATTGTACCTATCTAAGAGGAGATGTTATTGTAACTCCCCTTATTCCAAACTTGACTCTTTTTTTAAAAGATATTTTAAAATAAGTATATTTTTCTGTTGTTTATGTTTGTCATACCATAGGACGAAACATCACACCAAAGGACAAAGATAGTCATTGGATAAAAAGAGTCAGAATATATAGTGTTTATTGTAACAATTATGGAGGACATTTGTTTTTATAGTTTTTTTCAACAATATAAACTGCAAAACATAACTCACCAAAAGTAACTTTGACCCTTATTGTTGGTTCAACACTGGAAGTTCAGGGGGAGGTTGGGCCACAGGTCCTGCTGGAGGGTCCACTGGCTCCTCAGTTCACTGTCAGGAGACGCTGGTGTTGTGTTAAGAATGGCAAGGAATGCCTTTTCCTTTGCCCTGCATCTTTTTTTGGATTCCTTCCAAATCTTCCTCAGCTCAGTTTGTCTCTTCCTTCCTAGTGCTTTAATGTTGAATGTGTCCAATTCCCCGAGAGCCTTCTCTCCATGATATCTGTTTGAAATAATGATAGAATATAGATGAATGGATCAACAGAGAAATGAATATAATGTATACTCAATTATGAACTCATGACCTACTGTTTTCCCTACAAATGTAACCACTTACTTGTCAATTTCTTATAAAACACAATATAGATTATTATTCTGTAATAACAAGCTTATTATGTAACTATAGTTGAACCTGAATCTAGGGGTGTGCCGGTTTCAGAATTGGTGATGACGGTTATGAAGTGAGTCAAATGTGACGGTTCGTAACGGGGGGGTTTGCGACGTTCGTCTGTTATCGGACAACTTTGTTTGAATAAAATTAATATTTGTGTAGTGTTCAATGTTGTTATCAATAGAGATACGCAGGTATTATTTCATCCGCAACCGCATCACAAAACTCGCACCAGTGTTTTTTGACCAGATTTCAAAGCCGCACTCGCCCGCCATCCGCTGATTGTTGTACGGTCTATGGACGATGCAACGCTCTGCTGATGCGAGCCGCAAGAAAGCCCTTGTCTTTTCTAGAAAGGATGCAGCAGCAAAGGTATTTAATGCTAATGTATGAGGCATAGGCCTACGCTGAGTTTCATTCATTTACGATGAGATGCGCTCTAGTTCACAATGCAATGCAAGTGAACGCGGTGCATCGGAGCCTGCAATATATTGGTACTAAACGCATTTTCTGAGAATTTATATTTTTATATTATTTATGTAATTTATATTTAAGTTTTGACTGCAAATGTCACGTCCATAATGCTGGAATTTCCCAATTTTAAATAAATAATTCTGCTTTCTTACACCGTGACACGTGGATCTGAGTATCGCGTATCATCACAGCCCTACCAAACATTGCTAGTAGAACAAGAACATGACGATGTAGTTATTCCTGCTGAGACAGGTTAAAATTGTAAATAGTAGTTATAAATAGCGCTGTAAAATTGTCTATAGTAGTTTTAATCAAATAAGGTTGGATTATTTCTATGTTGAGCTGCCTGTTCATGGAGCTGAAAGTGCACGTAATATATTATATAGCTACCATTGATGCAAACCAACAGGCATCCTTGCTTTTTCTGCTCTATTATGTTTGTTTTATGTGGGTAGGGACCCATATTAGTTATTGATACGGGCCCCCAGATGCTTAACCCTCTGGGGTCTGAGGTATTTTTGGGGTCCTTGAGATGTTCTGACATGCCCTGACATTTGTGCTTTTTTTATTTGCTTATAAACATATCAATGGCAAAAAAAAAATACACTCTATATAGCACAAACATGACTACCATAATATGTGAGCCACATGTATGTACATGTTTTCATTTTTGAGAGAATAATGTTTATGCATGGTTATTGAAAAAACTAAAAATTAAAGTTTCTGAAATAAGGCCACAAAACACATACTAAATATGTTTCAATAAGACTTTTGACTTATGGATGCCATTGCCTAGTGTTTTTTCTTCAAAATGATGTGAAAATCATCCTGCCTAATCATTTACATAACACAATACATTGATTTATATTTTGCAAAACACTTTCTGTCTGGAAAGGCAATATGCGGAGTGGGCGTCAACGATCATGCACATTTAGTGGTTCGCACCTGGAGACAATGGGGCTCGCATACTTAATGAGGCATTCATTCAGGTGTGTCACAAGAAAGAATGCAAGAGCAACAGTTGGAAGCATCTCATGTTTTTTTTATTTTTACACAAATTGGGCTTGCAAATTGGGCTATAATATGAAAAGTAAAACATGTCTAGTAATTGTGCAGTTAAATCTCATACTGTATTTTCAGTTTTGGAATATTTAGCCTCTCCCCAAATTTGTCACTAATAAAACACAATAAAAAATTATTTTAAAGAAAAGGCTTATATTTACCTTTTATTAGTTTGTTTACATCTACCTTGTATTTTTTATTAATTAAAAAGGTTACAATTACAACAACAATTCAAGTGTAATCTTTCTTTGTAAAAACTAAAGTATACATTTTATCATACATATTTCAAAGTTAAGGATTCATTACTTGAATATAGCCTAGGCTACATTGGAATAAACACTATAACATATTATTTGATTACTTTATTTTTGACAAAACATACTATATTTAACATATGAGCAAAAATTAGCAAACAAAAACACTTTATTTGAGGTGGCAGATATTTTACAGTAAAAATGTATAATCTATCCAAAACTAATCAATGAAATGTTGTCTTTCATATGTCTGTAACATAGTAACTTTCGTTTTTATTATAAGAAATATAAATGTTAATTTGCAGTTTAATACGTTGCTTATACAAATACATTAAATTTCAACATATTTCACTCGATTTTTACTCAGTAGCCTATAGCAATACAGTTTGCTAAAAGCAAAACATTCACAGACAGAAACGATTCAAATTTAAACCGTCTTTAGTTGTGGTAAACAGCGCGCATCTCTGCCGTTCATTCATTCGTTCATGCACAGAAACGCGCCGCACTTGAGAATGAAAAAAAAAAAATTACTACATTGTTCCATAGCCTCGGATCTGTTGCTCCTCGTACTTCTGAGGTAAATGTTCCATTATAGTATTATTCCTCACAGCGCTGCGAGACTGTGTAAAAAAGTACAATGATCTGATGTGTTTTCTCGAGCTGATATGGGGACGTTCACAGTTGGCAGGATTGCCTCAGTCATTTGCGTTTGAATAGCGCGCGCTCTCCGGGGCGGAGTCACATTACATTTGAATGAGCTCTAATTAGCTCGACTGGAATCGCTCTCTTTTAATACAGATTTCACAAGATGAGAATATTTGTTTTTTAGATATATTACTTCATTTAAAAGGAGAGAATTCAAGCTTCATGCCTGTGTGTCTGAATGCCTGATTGACTGAGTATTCGCTGAGTTATGGTTCATTTTCGGACGCGTTTCAGAATGGACTACACTGACAGAGAGAAGGCAGAACTCGCATCACGTTTATTTTTCTTTATTTGGCGAAAAGCACAACACTTTGTTTTTATTGTGAGTATACACAAAAATAATACACACTAAACAGGATCGATTGATGTATAACACAAGCATATAAGATAAAAATTAATATTTTTTTTTAATTATTTTTTTTGCACTCATACGGAAAAAAACGAGCGCGATAGCCGACCTCAGGGGGTTAAGGCCACCACTATACAGTACATTATACATTATAGTTGTTTTAGTAACACTTCAGAACATTTTATGTAGTCTACGCTCAAATCGCCATGGATTCAGGTTTTTACCGACTGAAGTGACAATTGCTAGTCGTTCGCACCCGCCGCTGTGGCTGGTATACAAGGCAAAGTCACCCGCCACTTTGAAAAAGTTCCTGCCATTGGCTGGCGAGTGCTAATCTCCCACCCTGGTCACATTTATATAGCACTCTTCTGGATACTCAAAGCACTACAACTTACACTTTACTATTATATTAATGTATATTAAAGTGGAATACTTTGAAACATCATGGTCACTTCCGGTTAGAGCGTACGCTGGCGTGTCTGACTGCCGCTGCTCTACCAGCTCAGTTTTCTTGCATGAAACTATATTTTAATTTTGAGTTATCCGTTTTGGATTCAAGGGAGCGCCTGTTCTACCTGAAGGCCTTTCGTCCGCTAAAATTATATTCCTCCGATGAGGATTGGCACTTACTTGCTGGTGTAGGAAGGATTTTGGCGAGTTGTGATCGACTGCTCTCGGCTGGACGATCAGCTGTTAATCGCGGGGTTCGCCCGAACTTCCTGCCAACACTTCATCTCCATCAACATTGGCTTGCCGCGGAAGACTTTGTCTTGTGAGTGCAATATTGGATCAGCCGTCTCCGCCGGATGATCGTCTGTAAATCGCGGGATTTCCTGATCCACCTGCATACTCTTCATCTATCCTACCATCGGCCTGTCGCGGAAGAGTCGCACAGACTCAGCTCTGCGCTCGGACTTTTCTGCTGCGGACTGGGATGCTACTGCCTTTCGGCTGGAGGATCGTATAGCTGTGGATATCGCTCGATTTACTCGTCGGCCATCTATTACAACAGCGGCTTCACTGACGTGTGTTAGGACATAGACCAGGTGATGGTGGCGCTACAGAGGATGCTGTCCTTCCTGCTCACTGCTCTGGCATGTCACAGCTGTTTTAATGTACTTTTCTACACTGCTGTTCCGACTCTTGGTTATCATACAAGTATGGCTATCTTCTACTCATCTCTAGATCTGCATAAACTAAACTCAACATATCGTCTGCCTGTGGACATTTATAATTACTGTGCTCACTTGAAAATTGTGCGCCGTCCTCGATATGTCCACCGAGGATCTCGGCACAGTTTCTATAAAGACGCACAGTTCACTTCTCTGGCAAATGACGTCATTCCAGTAATTTCATTACCTGCTAAATCTTTGTTCTATCAAGATTTCATCTCCAAATCATGAAATAGCAGAATCTCAGACACTGAGGATGGCCTTGATAAACGCGAGGTCATTATCTAATAAATCGTTCATTTTAAATGACTTTTTCACTACAAACTCACTGGACTTTCTATTTGTGACTGAAACCTGGCTGAAACCTGATGATTTCTCATCTCTTGGTGAACTTTCTCCCCCGGATTGTGCCTTTTTTACCACCCCAAGACTTTCCGGTCAGGGTGGGGGTGTTGCTACTGTTTTTAAAAATCATTTTAAAAACAATCAACTGCAAACGGATGTGTACTCAAGCTTTGAAGTACAGTTAATGAGAATTAACATAGGGAGTCCTGTATTATGTGCATTGATTTACAGGCCTCCTAAATTTAACAAAGATTTCATCCAACAATTCTCTGAGTTTCTTTCTAATATTGTATCCCGTTGTGATAGGCTGTTAATTCTAGGAGATTTTAACATTCATATTTGTTATCCATCTAAACCTTTGGTGAAAGAATTTTCTTGTCTTATTGAATCTTTTAACCTGTCACAATCAGTCTTTAGCCCTACTCATAATCTGGGTCACATTTTAGATCTGGTGTTGTCACATGGTTTTCCCGTAACAAATCTGAGAGTAGTTGATGCTGCTATTTCAGACCATATGCCAATTGTGTTTGAATCTGTTTGTGTTGTTCCCACCTCAACTCGCTCAGAGTCTTTGAATTACTCTCGTTTTATCCAACCTTCTACTGCCAGCTTATTTTCTGAGTACTATCAGGCCAACCTTGCGAATGACATCCCATTTGACGAATTAAATACTGAAGAGATGGTGGAGGTTTTTACTAAAGCCTGCTCCATTTCTTTAGACGTTATTGCTCCCCTTAAGCCCAGGAAAGCTAAGGGAAAGGGCCCCACACAGCCTTGGTTAAATGATTTTATTCGCTCTCTTAGACAAGAGTGTCGTAAGGCAGAGCGAAAGTGGAAAAAAGATAAACTTCAAATTCCATATGAATGTTTAACTGCATGCTTGATCACTTACCAAAAATCAGTGAAAGAGGAAAAATCCAAATTCCTCTCAAAACTCATCACAGAAAATGCAAATCGTCCGAGAATGCTGTTTAAGACAATTGATTCTGTGCTAAAACCCTTACCAGACCCTACTCTTGTTCTATCTCGAGAAACATGTGAGAACTTTTCACAGTTTTTTAATGAAAAAGTTTTGACGATCAAGGGTTCCATTAAGCCAGTAATATATACTCCACCTTTGACCTGTTCACCAATCGATTCACTAACTTGTTTTCACCCTGTTTCCTCTTCTCAGCTGGCCGATATTGTTTCTAGGGCAAAATGTTCCAGTTGTGAGTCTGATGTTGTTCCTACTCGTCTCTTTAAGGAAGTGTTCGAAACTTTGTGCCCAGCTGTAACAGATATTATTAACAGTTCTCTAGCGACCGGAATTGTCCCTGCTAGTTTTAAACATGCTGTAGTTCACCCTCTGCTTAAGAAACCCATTTGGATCCATCTCTCCTTAATAATTTTAGACCTATATCTAAGTTGCCTTTTATTTCTAAACTTTTAGAAAGAGTTGTGCATAGCCAGTTGAATACCTATCTCAGTACATCCAATATTTCTGATACTTTCCAGTCTGGTTTTAGATCTATGCACAGTACAGAAACTGCTTTGTTGAAGGTCAACAATGACCTTTTGCAAATCCTCGACACCTGATCGCACGCAGTGCTTGTCTTACTAGATTTAAGCGCTGCTTTTGATACGATCGACCATAGTACCTTGATGCATCGGTTGGAAAAAGTGGTGGGCATTCAGGGTGTTGCCTTGCAGTGGTTAGCCTCGTATCTCAAAGACAGAACCTTCTCAGTAAATATGGGGAAATTTACTTCTACATCTGTTCCCCTACTTTGTGGTGTGCCCCAAGGGTCCATTTTAAGCCCGCTCCTCTTTTCACTCTATATGTTGCCACTGGGTGCCATTTTTGAGAAACATAGGATATCCTATCACTGTTACGCTGACGATACACAGTTTTATCTACCGGCAAAAACTAATATGTCTTATCCCCTGGAAGCACTGTGTGACTGTTTTGAGGAGATCAAATGTTGGATGGCAAATAATTTCTTACAATTAAATGAAAGTAAGAGCGAAATTTTGATTTTAGGCCCATCTACTTTCTCATCTACTTCTAATTTCAGTTCCTTCTCTGTCAGTGCTCGACCTCATGTAAGGAATCTCGGATTTACATTGGATTCGGCACTTAATTTTGAAAAACAAGTCAGCTCAGTGGTAAAAGGCAGTTTCTTTCACTTGAGATCGATTGCAAAAGTAAAACATTTCTTGTCTCGGAAAGATTTAGAGATTGTAATCCACGCCTTCATTACATCACGGCTGGACTACTGTAATTCCCTGTACTGTGGTCTGCCTCAAACTACAATCTCTCACCTGCAAGTTGTTCAAAATGCTGCAGCGAGACTTCTGACAGGTACAAAAAAGAGAGATCACATTTCACCTATCCTAGAAATTTTACATTGGCTTCCGGTTAAGTTCAGAATCGATTTTAAAATTGCAGTTTTTGTGTACAAGGCGCTATCCGGTGTTGCACCAAAATACTTATCTGACCTTCTGACTCTTTACACTCCCCAAAGAACTCTCAGGTCTTGTAATCAGCTTCTTTTAACTGTCCCATGCTTTCGCTGTAAAACCAAGGGTGGTCGGGCCTTCTCTGCTGCGGCACCTAAACTCTGGAACAGTTTGCCCTTTGCTGTGAGGTCTGCCCCGTCATTATCCAGTTTTAAATCGGCTCTTAAAACTTATTTATTCTCTCTGGCTTTTAATTAAGTCGCTTTTGATTGATTTTATATGATTTATTAAATGGATTATATCGGGTCTATAATTGTATTTTGCCTTGTCTATTCTAATGCTTTTTATTTGCACACTGTAGCTCTGTACAGCACTTTAGCGCAACTCTGTTGTTTTTAAATGTGCTATAGAAATAAAATTTGACTTGACTTGACTTGTAGAAAAGAGTTTTACATTGGAATAATATTTCACAATATTACGGTTATTTTTTATTTTTAATCAAATAAATGCAGCAGAAGAGACTTCTTTTAAAAACCTCAAAAATATTACCGATCCAAAACTTTTGACTGTAGTGTATATGCATGTCTTGCTTTGGAATCCTCATTCGTCTCCCGAACTGCATAATTACACCAGTTGTCTGTAATATGATGGTGCAGATAAAAACAACTCATAAATCCATGAAGTACAGCAGACACCAATCTAACTGGCCATAAGAAATACTTCATATCTTAATACACAAGATTGTAAGCACTTACCATTGTCATGTGACTCGATTACATCATTGTCAAACTGTTGTGTAAAGTCAAGTATCAAATCAAATCAAGTATATTTGCATAGCGCTTTTCACAATACAGATTGTATCAAAGCAGCTTCACAGTATTAAATTAAAATAAAATAATACAACAAAGTTTGTTTCTAGTGGAATTTATTGATTGATAAAATAAAATTAAATATCCCCAAAATATCCTCAACTGAGCAAGCCAAAGGCATCATTGGCAAGGAACCGAAAAAACTCCATCAAGTGACCTAATGGTGTCCTAAAACTCCATCAGGTGACCTAATGGAGAAAAAAAAAACCTTGGGAGAACCCAGGCTCAGTCGGGGGCCAGTTCTCCTCTGGCATTTATGAACTAGAGGCCGGATTGTAGTTTGAACTGTGAGATTAACAATATTATATGAATGCCTGGCCGAAAAGATGCGTCTTTAATCTAGTTTTAAACTGGGAGAGCGAATCCGAGCAACGAACAGTATCAGGAAGACTATTCCAGAGTTTCGGAGCCAAATGTGAAAATGCTCTCCCTCCTTTGGTTGATCTGGATATCCTAGGTATGACCAAAAGCCTCGAATTTATTGATCTTAAAGAGCGCGATGGATTATAGGGTGATAGAAGATCCGTTAAATAGACTGGAGCTAAGCCGTTTAGGGCTTTATAAGTCAGTAGCAATACCTTATAATTAATACGGAACTTTATAGGTAGCCAATGTAGTGATGATAAAATCGGTGTTATATGATCATATTTTCTTGATCTAGTAAGAACTCTAGCAGCTGTGTGACACCTGATGGAGTTTTGGTTCCTTGCCACTGTTGCCTTGGCTTTTGGCTTGCTTAGTTGGGGACATTTAATATTCAACGATATTATTGATCTGCCTAATTAGGGTGGACAATGATGCAATTTTCTCCTAGAAACAAACTTTGTTGTATTATTTTCATTTTATCGATGTAAAGCTGCTTTGATACAATCTGTATTGTAAAAAGCGCTATATAAATAAAGGTGACTTGACTTGACTTGACTTGACTTGACTTGACTCTCACTCACTCACACTCACTCACACATAGGGCTGTAGTCAAGACCACCTTTGTCGAGTCCAAGACAAGTCCAAGACCAGGACTAGTCGAGTCCAAGTCAAGACCGAGTCCAAAGAGGTTCGAGTCCAAGACAAGACCGAGTCCAAAAAAGTTCGAGTCCGAGTCAAGACCGAGTCCAGGACAGGAAAAAAAAGTCTTATGCATGACATCATCAAGACAATCATTTTGGGTTATTATTTGTTGATCTAAAAGCAAAAACAGTGTCACAACACCCATGATTTTTAAGTATAGACATTCCCCTTGATATCATATAATCTATTAATCTAAAGAAAACAGAATGATGACATATGGTGATACCTCATAATAGCAGTGTTAGAACTGATATACAAACACCAACCCACTACTATTACCAATGCTAGGTACTAGTACTGAGCATTTAAGCAACTAAATTACAATATAGCTTCACTGCAGATGTACAGTAGTGTAGAAAAGAAGTGACCAGTATTACAGAGGGGGTACACTCTGTAATACTGGTCACTTCTTTTCTACACTACTGTACATCTGCAGTGAAGCTATATTGTGGTTGGTATATATATATGGTTGGTTTATGCCTTCCCTGAAAAAAATAGTGTATTGTATTATATTGTTATTTGGACCTGGGTTAGGAAAGACATTCAAGTTTGGTTAAACAACAATGAACACAGTGTAATTTAATATATGTTCTTTTTATTTGAGGACAAACTGCAGAATTTTAAAATAAATTCATCAGGTGTTTAAGAAATTCATAAGAATAATTTTTTCACAGTAAACTTAACAGTACAAGCATTTGTACAACGGTGTATTCTTCAAAAGCTTTTTTAACATGAACTATAACAAGAAAAACAAATCTGAGTAAATTATCGACTTTTAGAGTGTAGCATTCTGTCTGCAGGTGAGGTAAGTAAAACTATTCAGTTTTACAAAAGTGTTTTGTTACTCTTGAGAAATATAAGGGAGGAGAGCATTTCCGCTCCTAAACTGGCTCTATGGGGCCTCATAATGAGCCCTCCAGCACTGAACACTCTTTCAACTGGTGCTGAAGAAGCAGGTACAGAAAGCACTTTGACAGC
This sequence comes from Vimba vimba, assembly GCA_022828995.1. NCBI lineage: Eukaryota > Metazoa > Chordata > Actinopteri > Cypriniformes > Leuciscidae > Vimba > Vimba vimba. The sequence continues at coordinate 40,886,207 of CM040826.1, forward strand.
TAGGGCATGCAAATTACGGTATTTGTCCTTGTTTTTTAACCAAAATACAAGGGCATCCTGCTCTGCCGGACAGCTCTGAATATCCTCCAGGTATGTATTTACCTCACTGTTGACACTTGGATGATATCCATGGGTGGAATTGTTCTTTTTGTGAGTTTTATATTTTGCCAGGAGCCGTGGAATCTTGGCGTTTGGGGGAGAATCCTAGGTTGGTTCTGTGGGTTCCTCACAGATGTCCAGGTCCACTTTCTTAGCCTGAGTGATCAAGCTGTCTGGAAAAAAAGAAAACAGAAATAAATTTGACTCACTTCTTCCACTTCAATATCCTTGCAAATACACTGCACTTTAAAGGGGGGCATTTGAAATAAATACCTGTTAGTGACTTCTGCAGTTCCTTCTTAGTATTTTGTATGGTGGTAGCACTGCCACTGGTTCTGACATCCATCTCAACCCAGTTCATCCCGAACTGGGGGTCCAGCATCGCTCCCAGCATGTATATATCATGGCCAAATGGCAAATCAAGGCCATGATCTTCTGCCATTCGTAATCTAACAAAGATGCCGGCAAATCTTCTTTTAAGTGAGGCTTTGAGGGCCCTGGTCAGTGGCCTACAGAGTCTCTTTTCACTATCCATTTCTGTTAAATGAGAATGTAGCTCGAGGACAGTAGGGACAACCATGCTGATGGTAACAATTTTGTCACCCTCGGTCAATTCAGTGGCCTCAGCAAACGGTCCAAGAATTTGAGTAAGTTCTCTACACTGGGCCCATTCACGTGAGCTGAGGACAACATTCTCAAAGTCAACTGAGCACATCTGAGTTAGTGCAGTATGATCTAATTCGATGACTGCTTGTATTTGTCTGAATTGTGAATTCCACCTTGTGACATTTGAGACTGGAATGCTTTTACCACTTCCAAAAACAGCCTCAAATCGATCCTTAAAGACAGTGCTACTGTGCAGCAGACTGGCAAGTTTGGCCATTTTTGAGATTCCCCGAGACATCACTTTTACTTCTTTCATCCCATCCCCGATAACCAGTTGAAGACTGTGTGCAAAACAGGATAGCCGTTGACGGGAACCAAGAAAAAAGTCCGTATCTAACTGTTCCCCAACCATGTCCTCCTCACTGTCATCCTCACTGTCATCTGAGTGGTCTGCCATAATGACTTTAAAAGCCTTCTTCATGTTAGCTGCATTATCAGTGATGATAAAATCTACCTTATCACTGATATTGTAGTCATCTAGTATTTCATCAAATGCAGCTGAAATGTTTTCAGAGCTGTGACGCCCTTTGAATCTCCTGC